>JAAAKM020004446.1:0-11700 GCA_010016025.2 Alatinidae sp. Z8VKAUB7J3 | reverse complement strand
AAGATGATGAGGTCGGCGAAACTGCAACCAAAATTATTCGTCGAAGTGACATAGCTTCAAACAGTATGGAAAAAATGTATGCTTCTTTTGCGATAACTCGAGTGGTAAAATGTCACTGGCGTCTACGTTCAGTCTTGATCGTCGAGTAACGGAGTGGGCACACATCCTTGAGGACAATCTACTCCTGGGGAAGTAAAGTGCAGGTGATATGATTTCATAGGACGCTTTGTATCACAGTAAATATCTTTGTTCTTTGTACAAAAGGGCTACTGCAAGGCAGGACAGTTATAATGACAGAAAAGAGAGCGAGAGGCGACTTCATGAAATGGTTCTAGCAGAACTATTTGGTTATATACAGAAAACTGCAAATGAGAGCAAAACGCCTACTGTTTTCAAGCTGGTGGATTTAGCGAACATGCACAAGAGCAGATTAGAAGAGCTTGGGGTTGCAGTTACAAGCCGTATCCATACGACGGAACTGAAGTTCAGGTAGTTATCGAACTTTGAAAACCTAGAAGCCTATCGAGAGGGCAGAGATGTGCTTGTTGCCTTCGATTCTGATATCTGTAAAGCGATAAGAAACTTTGGAAAAGATTCTGACGATGAGGCTCCCATTTTATCTAAAGCTGCGAGAATGATTAGAAGAGATATGTTTCCATCGAAAGAGACTAAATTTACTGGCACTTTTGACAGGGGAATTCAGAAGAGACATATTCCACAGTCGCGAGAAACTGGTATCAATGCAGGCGCATAGCAACGGTAATTGGGGCCTCTAGGACACTTTCACCATGGGGGCCCCCGGACAAATTAGTGCAAAGCGAGGACCTCCACTCGCATAGTGAGTTGTTATACAGCTGTAAAACCGTTGTAGGCGTTGCCAGGAGTTTCCATGGGGGTTTTGGAAAATTTCGTAATTTTGACTATTTCATAGCCCTGAACCCCCTATACTGAGCCCTTTGTAGGGCGGTTTTACTCTTTTAAAACATACAGCTCTTAAGAGAAAGTATGTACTTTAAGATGTTAGATTCTTCTCGCTCTCCCGAAGATTTTTGATAAATTTGAAATATCGCATTCATCCCTTTACGACCAAAGTTTTGTCAATTTTTTTTCAAATTTCGCATAAAATGAAAAGTTATGTAGACGTGCTGGGGGCCCCATTATATCACAATCTGGTAGGGGCCCCTAGGACGGGCCCTCCCTGACCCCCGCCTGTTACGCGCCTGTGTCAATGGTTCTAAATGGGATTAACATAAAACACGAGTCTTTAAACAATGCCGCGCACCAAGATGTTTTGTCTGTTTCGCAGCTTATTTTGTTTTATAGCACCATTCGTTGCCGAAAGGAGTCCAGTTCTATCTGTCACTGTAAGAGCCACGATCTTACATTACCCATTTACCTGGGGCTTCTTTTACATGCACGACCAGGAAGCGAAACCTGGTAGATAAGCTGTACAACCTAGGGTTGTTGGTATCATATGACCGTGTGGTTGAAATTTCAATCGTCCCTGGAAACGGACTAATCGATCGCTTTAAAATTGAACAAGTTGTGTGCCCACCTAGCCTGAAGAAGGGCGTATTTACAACATCCCCTGAGGATAATATTGACCACAATCCAAGCTCAAATACTGCCCAGGGCTCATTGCACAGAACTGGAATCTCCCTCTTTCAGCAGGGACAAGATAGAGCCGAAGGAACAAGCCGTTCTGTGCCATTGATTGGAAAGTGTGATACTAAGCGAAGAAAAATAAGTCCTCTACCAGAAGTCTTTGCTTCAGTGCCAGCCACAGGAAATCTGAGGAAAGAGCTTGAGGTGCCTTTAATGAAGGAACTAGCATTGTCTGCAGCACCTGAAAGATTAGCATATTCTGAAACTGAATACAGGTAGGCTATGTCATGCGCCCTTGCAAAGAAGGTGCAGTGGCAATGGCCACAAGAATATGGCGAAGACCATCTTGTAATAATGATGGGAGGAATTCATATTGAGATATCGGCACTTCAAGCTGCCGGAAATTGGCTAGAAGATAGCGGATGGACAAATGCGTTAGCTGAGGCAGAGATTGCTTCATCGAGAAAAGCCGAGTCTTTCATAAGTGCTTTTTATGTCTCAAGAACACTTCATGTTCACCAGGTCACAGCATGTAGTTTGTATATATTAATGAATAAAGCATTTGATAGAATGAAAGGAGAAGCAGATGAAAAGGATTCTATGCAATTCAGTCAATGGCGTAAACAAAGAGAAGAAGAGAGCTCCAAATTCAATTTGTTTTTCGCCCTTAATCACGTGAATTATGCTCGCTGGCTCAGTGTACACCTTCGAGACATGGTAGAGCTGAAAAACAGAAATGTGCTTGTTGAATTAAAGTTTCAGCAAGGTAACTTTACGGTTAGAAAATGACAAAATCCTTTTTCATCGATTGCTATTGATCATGCTCATGAGCAAAACAATAAGTCTGTGAAAGGAGACGGTGGAATCATTGGCTTAACAGAAAGCCCTGAAAAATTGCGCCGTTGGATGATTGCAGATGCCGAAATCTCAAGGGTTATTCAGGAATTTGAGCAAGACAGCCAGGATATACGTTGCATAGAAGACGACAAAGCATTTACATACCGTCACTACGAGCAAAAGAAGGGAGAGCAAACAAGATTTGCGACGGAAGTTTAAGGACTATGCAATGTATTTGAAGAGATGGGGAACCTGTTCGAGGACGCAAGTGGAGATTTATTGGTTTTGGACAGCTGAAATGTCGTGGGCGAACGTGTCATCTCAACTGTTAACGAGATCCAAAACAAGGGTTTGCAGCAATATGAGGAGTTCTTTAAAGAGTGCTTGGTGGAAAGAACCAAGTCAATATTCGACCCAGTCAAAAGAAATATAATTCCACTGTTCAGATGCCCGACGCAAACAAAGATTTCGAAAGAGAAATACCAGCTTAACTCGTTGAAGAAGGACTGTCAGTTATTCTCGCAACTTTCATAGCCTTTCAGGTGCGTGATGGAAATTTAGATGAATTATTGTCCACCATCTCTGTTAAAGCTTGGCCACATTAGCAGCGGAAATAAATCAGACCTAGCTGCATGTCTTGAGCAAATAGCTTCGCCTCAAGAGGGTCATCCACATGTAGATGCAATTATTGTAGGTATAGCTGCAATCATAAATATGCTGCAACCAAGGTCGCAAACAACCTTTGCCAAATATTCGGATGAAATTTTCACTCCATACCTCAAAAAGGAGCTCCAGAATGTATTGAGGCTTGATATTGTCTGGGATAGATATACCAAGTTTAGCTTGAAGGCAGTAACGAGGAGCAAAAGAGGAATAGGTATTCGCAGGCGCGTTCTTCCCGAATCAAAGATCCCTGGTAACTGGGAGGCGTTTCTTCGAGTTGATGAGAATAAATCAGAGCTTTTGCATACCTGGCTAAGGAGGCGGCTAAAGTGGACATTGCTAATAAAATCATTATATCTACAAATGATACAGCCATAACAACCAATTCCACAAGGGATCACTCGAAAATATCACCATGCTCGCATGAAGAAGCTGACACTGGACTGCTCGTTCATGCTGCCGATGCTGTTTACCATGCTTATCAAAGGATTATGGTAAGAACTGTCTACACAGATGTTGTTGTCATCGCGGTCTCATCCTTTGCTGAACTGAATGCATCAGAGCTGTGGGTAAGAATTTTAGTAGGCGCGCGGCTGTGAATATTGTTTAATAACTTTTGAATGGCTTCTTCTAAGTTGCCGAAACTTTCTGACTTCTCCTACCTTTTATCTGGCAAACTTTTGTTAAAAATAATTTGGCTGTCACGGCCTCTGGTCTGGTCCCATGACGCTGATAAAAAAGTTGACCTTATATGGTGGAAAATTTCAAAGAGCTATAACTCGAGATGTTTTGGTAAATTTTACAAATATCTTGTAGAATGATCTAAAATTAAGTTCTTAATACATTTCAAACCAATTAATGCTTATTAAAAGCTGATTAGCATGAATTAGTGGATAATTATTGTTTTACTGGCTAATAAAAATCGTATGACACTATGTAGTCGAAGTGCCAAACGAACAAAGTAAGCGTTGATTATCAATCAATTCGTTTCATTATGACATGATTTTAACATCATAATGATATCATAATGACGTTACTATAAGGTTGCAGTTACAATAAGTTATTTCATTTGTCTTGTTATTGGCAAAATCTTGAATAAATCGGAACAAATTGTAACTGGAGACTGTGATAAATTTGCGTTTTTGATCGTCAAATGGACAAAAAACTCTTTGTTTCTAACGAGAAAGCTATTCATCACATCAAGACAAAACGAATGGTGCCAAAGTTTTCTAGTTCCACAAGATGTGCAACGGAATAACACAATGGAGTAGCTCAGCCGGTGGCCTATTTGTCTTCCTCTCAGAATAAGGTAAAACAAAGTTCTAAAATAAGATTTACTGTAATAAGGGACTTTTTGCATATTTTCCTTGCTACCGTCTGTCATCGCAAGACCAGAATACAAAACAAGCAACTCATTATCGGTTTTAGAAAGAACACTAGGGGAATATAAAATATTTCAGCACCAAGGATCGAACCCGTGACCCATTCTTTTGCGGCGTGCGCTCTACCAGCTGAGCTAGGTGACCTCTGATGTTAACATACTCTGTTTCTCTACTCACCACATTCGCTCCCAATCATCCACGAGTGGACATTGACATCCAGCTCAATGAAAATTGTAGACCAGCCTCTGTGCACCATGTGAGTTGACCAAGGAAGGACTGTCATCCGGCCCATCATACTGTCCAAGACCCATTGGTAGAGATTATTATCAAGAGAGTGAGTTTGAAATGTCCGTTTTCAAAAGAATACTAAGGAAATAGAAAATATGTCACCACCAGGGATCGAACCCGTGACCCACGCTTTCACGACATGCGCTCTACCAACCGAGTTAGGTTACCACCGATGTTATTATTCTCTATTTCTCTAGTCGCTCAATCTAAATGTCAAAGTTTTTAAAAAACATCAGAACGATGCTGAATTACTTTAAGCTGCAATGACAACATGACAAATGATTGTGGCCAGAATGATTGTATAGAACGTACATCTTTTTGTAACATTTGAACACAGCAACTGAATCTATTTAAAACTCTCAAACTCAATTTAACACTAAATAATTATAATGTATGCCATGCATATGTCATGGCTATCGTCCACATACTGGGGGCGGGTGGGAAACAACTAATCTTGAAAAGAAGTCTATTAGTTGTGCCCTGATAGATTCCCATGTAACAGCGGCTGCTTTACTTTGGGTTAAAAGGCTTACAGTAGGGGGATCCTTAACTGTAGATTTAAGATCACATGTGATATGATTGTTCGATTCTAAGGGGAACAGTTTGTCAATGGTACGACTAGAGCGTCCATCTGCAGTGAGAATTAAGGCAGTACGAACATCGGTATCTGAACTAATCAGAGGTTAGCTAGTTTCCTGTTCTGTCAGGGACGATGTCGATCTTCAACAATGACATCTCCTGTTTTGATGGGATCGCAGCTACCAGCTTGTCTCAATATTCGATGTGAATGGTGTTCACAAAAGGTACCTAAGGTATTCTCGTTTGAAACGACAAATAGACTGTGTGTAGAGGAAATGGTGTGAGGCATAAGCTTGTTTTATGGTTGTCTCGCCATTAACTGATGGATCTTGTAAGTCTTCAAGCTCAGTGATTGGATAAGGTAAGGAAGTGAGGAAAGGACCAAAGAGTAGATGATTTGAAGTAAGAGCAGTGATGTTATAAGCATTTGAGGAGGTGTAAGTTAACAGACGGTCGTTGATTGTGGTCAGACTTCCTTAATAAGAGTGTGTAGCTCCAACATTTTCTTCAAGCTGTTCTTCATTAATGCAATTAAGCACTCGTATGCCCCGCAGTAATTTACCGACGTTAAGGCTAACAGAACTCACTCACATTAAACTTTGCAAGTATATTCCTATCAAATCGGTCATAAGTCAAGATGGCGCTTCCTACCCAACCAATAGCACACTCAAACTGGCCTCATTGTTATACGAGGTCTTTTTCAAACACAAACAATTTATGGATCATTTATCTAACTACAAAACAACTCGGGTTTTATATCAATACAATGGCCCTTACATAATACATTTGAACTTCAAATTTTTACAGACTGAAACAGCTTCCTTCGTTGGATGTAAGCTTAATAATAGCCTGAGCATTAAGTGTTGCCTCCCGTTGATGCCTTACATTTCCTACAGCTACTTTATTTGAGTTATCAAGTTCCCTGGTTGCATCAGTGCTGCTTCTTATTTCCAATGGGCACACTATCTGTAATGGACGTTCGATTTTGTTTTCCTTATGGTGAAGCACAACACCGCAGATTTCTCAGTCGCTTCCTTTAACTAACTGCGTAACAACACCTTTTTTCCAAAGTCCTCGATTCTCTCTTCTCCAACTATAAGGACAACTTTGCCAATCAAGTGGAGTCGACCCTTTTTGATGTTGATCCTTGTGGTACTCCATCAGGCTTGTGATGTACTCCTTCCTCTACCTTGACCAGGCATGCTGCATGGCCTTTAGAAATCTGTGATGGAATCAAGATGGTTGCTCTGCACCAGGATCAATCTCCTTCAGTGCGACTGAATTTTGTGCCCACAGTAAAATGTTTGGGGTGAGAACCTGCTCATCAAATTCATCCCCAGAACATAAGTCAAAGGTCTGTTGTTTAGATTTCTCTCAATGTTCATGACCACTGATTCTAGCTATTCGAACAGAAGGTTGGTTCTTCTGGAGTGTCTTTATCACTTTGATTAGTCGTTCATACATGCCTTCCCGCCATAGAGACGTAGCCAATTAAAACTGCCAACTTATTTCCTGTTGGGCTAAGAAATCCTTCACCCTCTCACTACTTCTTACTTTTTTGAGCCTACGTGCAGCGGCCTTAAATGCTGCTCCATTGTCAGAAACAAGATTAGTTGGCCTGGTCCTTCTAGTTATGAATGCATTAAGTTTCTGCTGGAATTCCTGTTCACTCTGGGTCTTCCTGATTTCAAGATGAATGGCCACGGACACTGCACGTGGCAAAAGAATGATATATTCTTTACTCTCTTCCTTTGTCCGCACCTTGTATCTTAAGGGCCTCGCAAAGTCCACACCTGTATGCTCAAACAGCCTGCTACCTTGCTTTCTGAACTCTGGCAACGGAGCTGTTACACCTGAACTGTATGGTTTTTAGCGAAAACTTTGCATAAATTACATTTGTTGACTAGCTTCTTTACTCTAGCTCTCAAGTTTGCAATCCATCATTTTTCTCTCAAAGCTGCTAAGGGACTAGCTACACCAGCATGATTTGCCCCTTTGTGCACGTGTTGGATTAACCTCTCCACAAATGGGCTTCCCTCAAACATATGGGTGTGTACGATGGAATCCTGCCAACGCACCTCCGGACATCAGCCTTATCTCTTTCCAACTTCCAACCTGGCTTAGCAACTCCTCAACAACACCTTGATGCTCGCTCTTTACCCAACTCATTAGTGCATGCATAATTTCCTCTGTCTCTAGCAACCCTAATGATCTTTTACATCACGTTTTCAATTTACAATTCTTGACAGACCTTAAACACTAAACTGTCACTTTAATCACCATCCAAAATGACTTCCTCTCAAGTAACTTGCCCCACTCATCAGCTTCTCTCCCCGAAACATAAGCCATGATTTCATTTTCCTGATTGCTCTCCTAAATCACGTTCTTGCAGTTTCTCAGCTCAAGCTGTACTGGGCACTGGTCCTTCTCTGGCTACAAAGCAGGTCCTTCAAACCAACCTCCCCTTTCCATCCTCTCAACTCTTGCTCCCATGCTCCCTATATCAACTTCTTTTGTAAGGCCTGCCATATTCCGGGCTCTGTGTGCTACAAAATTTGTCCAAGGTTTCTCATAGTTGGAAATCCAAAACAATGACACCAGACTGTCCATCCCCACAGTATATGGCTTAATAGGTAGCTTCTTAATGCGACACTAACATTTTTTCACTATATTTGCTGCCATGTGCCCACTCACTAGCTCCAGCATCAATATAGAGGTAATTGGTTTAGATACCCTTGATTTTGCAGTCAGGATTCCTATACTAAAGCTGCCTTTTTTCTCTGCCACCGTCCCTGTGGAACAAGCTATGCAGCTACAATCGAGGACTTTACTTTATTTAAACAGAGGCCCATTCATTCAGGAACGTGTTTCAACTGCATCATGGTAGTTTTTGTCAGGCGATGTGTCAACTTTGTGTTACAATTTGTACTCGTCACTAATTGTCTGTATTTGGCTCATTTGTTGGGAAGCTGTTCCTGTGAACGTCCGCCCCAGCTTTGGTCTCTTGTTGTGTTTTTTATCGTTGGCATCCATGCCTCAAGAAATTCTACGCCCTTAACCCTAATGATGTTATTAGGGTGAAGTCTGATTTGGATACCCTGCTTAACGCTGCGTGTGTACCAGTTCTGCTCCCGATCTATAAGCTTAATTTCACTCCAACGCGG
The DNA here is from genome assembly GCA_010016025.2 of Alatinidae sp. Z8VKAUB7J3. Classification (NCBI taxonomy): domain Eukaryota; kingdom Metazoa; phylum Cnidaria; class Cubozoa; order Carybdeida; family Alatinidae; species Alatinidae sp. Z8VKAUB7J3. The sequence continues at coordinate 3,182 of JAAAKM020004446.1, read as the reverse complement.
GCAGTGGCCTGTATTCTCCGCATATTCCGAAACAGCAGGAGTTTGCATGCTGCCCAGGCATATGTCAGACAAGGTCAGCTAAATTGTCAGAAACAAGAAGTAACGAGTGGATAATCCTGTACAAATCTTTGGTGAAGTTCAGATGAATATTTAGCTCCTAACAGCATAGCAATAGGTTCCAGTTGTAGAATCGTCTGTGCAGCTCGGCGTTTCGAGACGAGTTTGGTTTTTGAGCCAACAAAAGCACATTTGTCAGCTTGACTAAAATATGTATACGTACACAGTAGGCCTAGCAATTGTACTGGCATCGGAAAAGGTATGAAGAGTCACTTCTTATTTGGTGTCAAACCCGATCCAGTGTGGAAATTCCATGTGCAATTCTGCTATTAGATCTACTGAAATAGCATGCCAGTGGGAAAATAAGAGTGGGGGTAGAGGTGTGTCCTATGAATAATCTTGCACTCACAGATCTGCGATGAATGATGTAACAGAAAGAATGATGGGTGGCACAAGACCAAGGAGATCGAAGGGGATGCTCTAGTAACAATTTTACGCTTAGTTAGTGTTTCTGCTGTAAAGGTTTTGTATTCACTGGGTTGAAGATTATTTCGGTTGTTAATTGGGCTAGATTTGGCGCCAGTTACATCATATTTGACAACTTTTTGTAACTTTAAGGAGTTTGTTAATCACTGACGCAAATTAAAATGTCCGCCACCCATGATTTTACGAGCTTCAGAAAAGTAGTCAATGGCACAATCCGCAGTATTTGCGCTACATACGACATTATCAACGTATAACTTGGCAGAAAGATCTGGAGCCGCATGAGTAGAAAATTTCTCTAGATGTTCTAAAAGGATGGTACCAAGAGACATCACTTCTCGGCCTTTTGGCAAGGAATGGATGTATTATCTGTTCTCATTGATGACAGATGCTTTCCATAATCTGCGAGAGGCGGTCCTACTGGGCGGTTGAGCCTGCCTCATGGCTTGCTTTTCTGCCCGTTAGCCTAAATTGAGGGGCATTACCCTTGGACGCCCCAGCTGCCCTGTATTTATTAGTTAGCATGTTTGGTGGTTTTTCTGTCTATTTAAGCTAGTTTCAATGTCAGACCCACTGCTCATCAGGGGTCTTTGATTGAGAGACTGCCAAGAGACATGGAAGAACTGCAATGGCTGAGCGAAGATAGCTGTAGTGTATTTGTACACAATAATATCATGGTTTGGATTACCATTTCTGTGCCTGAGAAATCGGACTAAATTTCTATTATTTCAGGCAGTTTAAATTGAGAAATGGTCTTTCAGTGTCTACAGCAAAGGTGTATTGTCCTGTGTGGAAATGATGCAGTAATTCAACTAAATAATTCAGAAGAGTTGGGCCGGTTTCTAAGCAATTTAAACTGACAGTACCAGCATTAGCGGCAAAAACTATACGCAAGGGAGTTGTTTCCGAATTCTTTATGACGAAGTGTGGAATGTGGAAGATATTGACAGTATGATTCACCCCAAGGTCAATCTGAAAGTGGGACTTGCTCCACGTAACCCTTTTTATGTGATCTCAAATAACAGCATCATAAGCGGACAACAGGTTATAAACGAAATAAACGTTTCTTATACTCGGCTAAATTGGAGGGCAAATCTGGGTGTTCTTTTTTCCATGGGAGCGGGACATGATACTGACCTTTAAATTCGATTTGCTGAAAAAAGTGTGTTGACTTCAGAGGGACGATTTTCTCTTACAGGGGGTGCAGACATGGCATCAGGCCTAAGGGAACTGTGTTCCAAGGCGAAGGTGTCCCAGTCCAAAAGAACGGTAGTAGGGGTTGAAATACTTGGATTAACTAATACTGAAATAGAATGTGTGGCAGCTGTTAGATCGCTTCAGTCTCAGTTCCTGAGTGAAGAGTAAAGTTAGCTGCTTGATAGGTCTGTAAAGTGGATGCCCCTCCGAATCTGTTAACAGTGAGCGTAGTGGACGTGTGTGGTTGAAAATTGAGGTGGGATGCAAGGCCACTGCGAATGTAACTACGTTGAGACCCTTCAACTACTAAACGTGTGCTAACCTAGTAGTATGTTGACTTCCAACATTGGGGAAAGAGTAACGATTGAGACTGGTACACATGGATCCGAGATATGCGTTAGTTATAGTAGAGTCCGTGGAAGAAGCAGTTGGTATTGCGTTATTGTGTGTGACATTGGGCGAGTCTGACGTGAAAATGGTAAGGGTGTCAACTGTAGTTACATTCGCAGTGCCCTTGCACCCCACCTCGATCTTCAACGGGTGGTTCTAAGCGGGTAATTTTGGATTTAAGGGCTGTCATCAACACTGAATGTCAAAACGCTATTCCTCGCCTCAGTCGCCGATGTTGCCTCGAATTTTATTTGGTAGTTCATCCTCCAAAGTGGGTATGAGTACTGGGGCACAAGAAACAGTGTCAATACCCTGAGTTTCAAGGGAGCGTAAATCAGTCATGATATTGTTATAAAAACTACGTAAATCAGACAGTAAAAGTCGGGGGTTTGTAGCATGAACAATGTGCATAACGTGCGCACGTATAATGCGTTGGGGCTGCTCTCTTCCTTCAGTCTGAACAAGGACAGGATAATTCGCCTCCGTCATGTCATTGTCCAACCTCTGGCTAAAAACGTTCCCAGAACCCATGCCAATCAGTAACGGAACCACTAAACGTAGAGAGATAAAGCTGAGGTAGTTTGCTGGAGAGGGAGAGGGTGTAGTGGGTTGAGTAGATGAAGGGGCTGGAGAAGAATCGTATTTAGACAAAAAACATTTGAGTTTATTGATCCTACCTTTCGCACTGAGGGAGACTGTTCTGCTTCATCACAGAAGACATCAATTGCAGGATCATTGAGTTCGTGGTAGATATGAGTCCGTAGTTACTTGTCCAAACTAGTTAGCTCAGCATTTTTCGACTCCACCACTTCCAAGAGAGTACGTACAATACGAAATTCCGCTGGAGAAGGCGATGCATATGAGAGAAATCCAGAGGCATTATTGTAAGATTTCGTGAAGGCTCGCCCGATTTAACTACGTTCACTTTTAAGAAGGTCGAGTTGAGACTAAGGCATGATGGCGAAGAGATAAAAACACGACTTGGATGGAGAAGGAAACTTTATTTACTGGTTGCACTACCAATTGTGGCCAGAATGGTCGCATAGAACAGACAT
>JAAAKM020004444.1:0-11705 GCA_010016025.2 Alatinidae sp. Z8VKAUB7J3 | reverse complement strand
TAATATAATTTGTGTAACAATGAAATATCAATGGTCTAAGGTGTTAAACAGAGCTCGTAAGTAATAAAATCTAAGCATGGCTAATGATTGGTTATCCGTTGAAATAAAGGATACTGCTGTTTATACTCTTACAAGACTTCATTTATAAGACGATTAAGTTATTTATTTATTTATATATAAAGTAATAAGGCACACTAGTATACGTTTTTACCAGTCAGTGGTCACAGCCAATTTCTGGACTTAAGGAAGAAAATGACCTAATAAAAATCAAGTGTGGAATTTCCCAAATACCTAACAAGTATGTGCTACCTAAAACACACAAGGAAAGTACAATATTTTCGCCTATTTTGCAACAATTGGCTCCTCACAAAACAAGTCACCAAAGTAGTAGTTTAAAATCTTAGAACTTGTACAAAACACATGTCGGAAAACTTCATCTAAAATTCGTATACGTCTGCCAAACAAAGAATCTCTGGATGAATTGAAAGTAATAGTTTCCAAAACAGTTTGACGTTTTCAATCTCTTTACTAACGCTTTTCTGTTTGAAATTATCAAAGTTTGCAAACACTGTCTGTATTTGAGACTTTCAGAACCCTTCAATTCCAAAGGATGCATTCAATGAATAAATGAGCTCAGTAGGTTGAAGTTCGTTTCAAAAAAACAACTCTTCCTTCTTAGCTAACTTGGCTTGGCCAATTGACAACATTTAGTCTAGTTCCATGAAACCTAATAGGGCGCCTATTTTTATGTCATGTTGACGATATTTTTTCCGAATCAAACCAAACGTACTTTCTTAAAAATTTGATGACTTGCATCCTGATCCACACTTAACTACAATAAAGTCGAAAACAATTCCTTACCTTTCCTGAATATTCTATTTAAGAAAGATGCTTGATACTTTACTAGAATTTACAAGAACCCCACGCTAGGATTCAGTTTGCCGCAAGAAATTAAAAACAAGCCCTTTGCAATTTAAATTCAAGTTCGTTTTATTATCTGCTCTGAAAATAAACACGATGGAAAAATTATTTAAAATCATTTTTGTTGAAAATGGGTCTAGGAAGAGCAAAGCGTCTCAAATTTTTCAATTATGAAACTACAAGTTAAACTTCAAACCAAAATTGGACCAAAGAAGCACCCCAGTTTACTTCAGAAATTTAAAGGACGAGTCACCCTCCTTTTTTACTGTATATATGTTACAGGCATTTAGTGGAATCAGGCAGTACGCGTAACGACTGATTCACTCAGTCATTACACGTAATGACTGAAATAGCTAGGCATTAACGTAATAACGAATGTTAATGACATGTCAATGAAAATTTAGGCATTACGTGTAGTGCCTGAGTTTATTAAATGCCTTTAATTTATATTCGTCGCAAAGTATTTATTTCCTCTACTCGTGGCGATTGCTGTGGCCAGTGTCTAGAGATCAGGCTTATCAATAATAAATCCGTTAGTAAAGTAATTGTCGTATATTTGTGGTATTTTAGGCGTGAAACAGTTTCTTCAATTATCTTAGCATAAGATTAAAGGTTAGACGTGGGCCTGAAATCACAAATTCTTCATAATCGGAAGAGGATTTTTTATATTAAGAAACATTTAGAGCGATCTTTAATAGCAAGCCTAACAAAGTTATCCATGTGTTTTTATGGTTCAGTAACAGGCGGGAGAGTTGTATACCAAAGCCATACCTGTTTTGTACTTTCATCTAGGTCAGTTGTCCGCAACCTCTGTCTCATACCGCGGGCCCCTTCTAATATATGAATATCACTGGCTGACTCCCTAACAAATTTGTGCATCTCTTGGAGTGTACATGTGCATGTGATATGTATTTCTTCGGTTTAAGTGGTGATTTCACCAATAAGAATACTTCTATTTCTTCCATTTTGAATCAGATAGCCTACATAACCGTATATTCTCATTGATTCATTCGTTCTGATGCTTAATAGGTTACGAGCCGATAAAATATCATCAGGGAACATCTAAGAAGACTGTGCCAGTGCAATAGGTTGTATTTTTCATGCTCACTAGTCGGTCTGAACTTTAAACCAAGAGGAACACTCCAGGTTAATGTATTGATCATGTGTTTGAGAAAAAGCAAAGATTGAAAGAACGATGAATACTAAAGAAGCTCTTTGTTATCTGGAGAAATATAAAATCCCTGGTTATAATGCCTTGATTTCGACTTTTCTTACCTAGCTGGAAAAAAGAAATGATTACAACAGTTGTGTTGACATGAAAAATAATTTGGTATGTGAAGGAAATGCCAAAAGTGTTGTTGCTTATAAGCAATGCAAATGTTATGGTAAATTATATTGGGAACATCTCTCGTATCATTGACTAATGGACAGGTGAATTAGGACAAAAAGAACAACTGTTATATATAGTTCTGAGGGCCAGGGTGTAGGGGAAAATAAACACGGCTCTTATCAGGAGACATTAAAATTGTTTTTTGCCCTAAAAGTCCTTTATTTCAAGACAACAAATGACATATTCTGTACTATACTTAGATCATCTTTACACAAATAATTTTTGATGACATTGTTGAACGGTCTCGATGGCGAATAAGTAATGAATGGAGGAAACTGAAATGACTTAAAAAGGAAAAATCTATATGGCTCTATAATGAAGTATTAGATTATTATACCTGGCCCTATGTTGAAAAAAATCAAAGTTAAATCAAGCAAATGAGCAATCGTAAGACACTTTGCTCTTGCTGTTGCCATACAGTATCATTTTATGTGCCATAGGTTGGGAATCGGTACTTAGTTATAAGAATTCTTCTCTTACTATCAACAATACTTTGACTGTTGTCAATCGACAGTAACAGCCTCTTTATCTATCTTGTTCTCTTGACAAGTTTTCAGCTGAATGAAGTTGATACTGTTTGTTATTCAGGTGGCGTCCTTTGAACATTTGGGCGTTGGTATTGCTTATACAGGGGGGGAGGGCGGGGGTTGCAATTAATTGCTTGTATGCATGTATGTATGTATATAGAAGTGAGAAGAAATGTATATGGAAGTGTGTGTCTATTACCGAACTCCCAAAACAAAACTACAAAATCATATTCCAAGTCCAAAAATCTGTATTTATAAAATTGATAAGTGTTACAATATTTGAATATTGCATTAAGTAAAACATCATTTTGCTAAACGCTTGCGCCGCACACTGGCCACAACAATCGTATGGGATGTGGTAAGAAAGCTTTTAATGGAGAATTTATAGGAAACGAAAGGAGCACATGAGCGACACACTTTTGTGTCATTCGTGTACTTGAAAAATGCGCAAATTGTACACAAATTTTTTTTGTCTACAGAACACCTATTTCTTTGTTTGATGAATGCGACTTCTAAAGCAGCTATATAAAAAAAGGCATCGTGCTTTAGCTACACGTTTTTTTTATAAGAACAACCTTTATAAGAAACACCAGGCTGAGATTAGGCCAAATTATAAGAACAACTTAAGAAACAAGGCAGGCTGAGATTCAAAAAACTCAAGAAATAAAATATCATTAACAAGTGAAAATAACAATCTACTACAGTACAGAGCAGTATTAAGTGCTAAACAGCGATTAAGCAAATCTATTGTAGGAGAATTAGTTCAACGCCATCGCAGTCAAAGCAATCAAGAGACATATCACTGTGATTTGAAATCTACATATTTCCTTTGCTGGAAATAAAACTTCAGGTAGAACATCCCATGCTACAAATGCAACGTCCGATATCAAACGTGAACAGGGGCTTAATTACTTTATCAAGTACGTGTTATGTCTGGACACTACTTTGCTCAGAGTAAGAAAACCTTAGGCTGATATATTAGGCTGTCAAACATACGGAAAATAAGAAACGGCAGGCTGAAAGTGGAACCAAGTGTTCTTATAAAAAACCGTGTAATACTCTAAAATAACCTTGATACTTGTCTGCACAAGATGGGGTTTCAGGCAAGTGCTGCCCTATTGACGAGTCTGTTTTGGGATCTGATTTTGTTTAGGCGACTCCGTTTAAATTTTCTAAAGTCGAATAGTGCCGAGAGGATAGTCTCCAACTGCGTCAAGTTGGATTTCAATATCGACAGGGGGATAAGGTAGCGACCAGGGAAATAAAGTATATTAACCCCAGGGTAACCTAACTCACTTAAGAAACGTAACATGGTATATCTTTCATATTTAAGTTGGTCATTATGTAAGCTTTTATAAAGTTCAACCCTATTTTAACGTCTCAGAAAGTTGAATAATAATTGGCAAAATAGTGTTCTATGCTCGGCGACCAAAATCTTCCTAATCAGATTAAATTCCTTATCTAATTTTGGTATGTTCAATATTCGTTAAAATTTTTCGTAACATAAGATACAGAGCAAGGAAGAGTAAAAAGGCGTGTAATCTGTAAATCATGCAAGATCGTCAATAGTTTTGTCAAAAAGTATATAAATATATATGTGCATATCGTATCCGGACACATCCCCGACTGACACTTCCCCGATCGGACATATCCCCGACCTGACACATCCCCGACTGGACACATCCCCGACCAGACATTTGCCCAGGTGGACATTTCGGTTGTTTCCAGGGTTTGTTGGGCACCTTCTATGAACTTGATTAAAATCTGTACAGTTTTCTGGCATTCAGGTAAATTAACCCTAGCACAAAATTTGACTTCCCCTCTATAACATGGGACGAATGACCACAACAAGAAAATCATAAAAAGAACAAAATATTGTCAAAGCTTTACCACATCTTAGAGATCAATGCACATATATTGATGTAACCTGAAAACAAACTATACCACTGCAAAAAAATTATTGTACCATGTCCGCGCCCATAAATATTTCGTTGTACACTGCCATTGATTCAGCAAATAGTGAGATATACCCTCCAGAAATTGCAAGACATTTGCTAGTTGGTAATTTTGCACAAGATTTCGAATGCGATTGGTAACTTCCCTGTAGACACGTTTCTGAGATGGAGGATTAGCACCACTCGCAATCTGCGCCATTACCATGTCGTTATGGGTTGATTCTTGGCGGAGCATGTAAATAAATTTCCAGATGGTTGGATGTGCTTGATCCACCGATCGTTTAAAACGGTTGTGCGATCCCTCCAAATGGTTTTTGGGTCGAGGTAAGTCACCTGTCACGCGTCCATGCATATTCCACATTTCGTGGGCGAATATGGGAGGCAGCCAAACGCCCCCGACGTAATTTGCCAATGTAGTTTGTTTCGAAGTAGTCGAGCAGAGGCTGCTCGAGAGGGCCACAGGCATTGCACGAGGCTGTGAAAGCAGCAACCGTGTCACCTACAGGGAGAAACGCAATTTCCATCAACATCTGAACGTTAAATCGAAATGCAGGATTGTTGTTGTAGCTGATTTGTAAGCCCAGCTCTTGAATTCGTTTGAATTTGTTCTTTGACAAATGACGGGAACGCCCGGGAACACCTCTTGAAAAGCAGCAATCACGCAAGACTCAAAATCCATCATCATCACACTATACGGGGCATGATTATTGGTAAAACTCCTTAGCTGACTCAACATTTCTGTTTATGTCGTCGCTGTCTTGTTCGGGAACAGGCAATAACCCCCAACCACATTAAAATCGGTGTTGATAAGATGTGTTCTGTAAGGGTTACCATTACGGTTGGAGAAATGTCCGGTCGGGGATATGTCCAGTCGGGGATTTTTGCGATCGGGGAAATGTCCGGTCGGGGATGTGTCCGGTCTGGGGTATGTCCAGGGAAGTGTCCGTCGGGAATGTGTCCGTCGGGGATATATCCGTCGGGGACTTATCCGGGAATCAGGAAATGTGCCACAGTAACACTACAGTCAGTGTTTGAGACAATACAAAAATGCTGTAACAGTTTAATGTGAATGTCATAAAACAGTAGGCTGAGTGAGTTACATTACAGAGATCTTACTAAGGGTGCTCATGTCAAGGAGTCGAAAGCCTATTTGGAAGATAATTTCTGAAGAACAGTTTGGTTTTATGGAGGGAAAAGGAACCAGAAAATCTCTGTTTTGCACGAGAATGCTAATCAAGAAAGGTTTTGAAGTATTGAAGGATCTCTTTATATGCTTTATTTACTATTAAAAAGTATTGTATAGGGTTCGGCACAGAGAACTTATAGAAATGCTCGAACAACAAAAGTAAACGGCAAAGATATCAGAGTTATAACAAAACTATTCTGAAATCAGATGGCGGCAATCAGGATTGAAAATGAGCTTAGTGACTGGGTATCTATAAAAAGGGAGTGCGACAAGGATTAGTGTTTTCACCAGACTTCTTTGTACAGTAAGAAGATCATACCGTGAGAGAAGATCGTGGTCGGGGATGTGTCCGGGAATCATATTTCCTGTGTCATCAATGGTACTGGCGAATTCTGTGGCTTTTCCTATACCGAATATTCCTGATAACTCTAGTTTTGCTTGAATTTATGAAATGGTTCCAGAGATATTTACTAAACAAATGGGTGCCAGACAAAATCCCAAACAGTGAGTAGGCGGTCATAAGTATGAGTGTCGAACCTTATTTAGTAAATTTCACTTTTAAATGCAAGGGGCGCTGAATGAAGCAAAGGGTATTGAAGTAGTTTCTTACCATTCAGGTAAAAGGTGCTAGTGAAATAAGTGGAGAAACTTTCCTTAATACTGCATCACTTAAAATGAGCAAGGATAAGGGCTACCCCGCGGTGGCTGACATCCGGGGCCGTAAAGAGAACGTTGGGGGGGTTAAAGTATGAGTGCTTCCTCCCTCTCCTATTAACCCTTTTCCCCGGAACGAACGGGTATGAGTGAGTCCGTCTACCCCTGTATACTATAGCGAGCGGCACATAAGCGAGCTTTTGACCCTCCTCCCTTTCTTTCTGTGTTTAGATATTCACAGAGTATTTGTATAGCAAGCCGCGCATAACCCCACCTGACACGCCCCTCTTTCTTTCTGTTTTGAGTTATCACAGAGTATTTGTATAGCAAGTCACGTATCTGAAACTCCTTACATCACCATTTCATTCTGCGTTTAGACTTCACAGAGCTTTCGTATAGCAAGCATAGACGTTGTATGTTAAAACTACCGAGCATCTTAAAGTTCCTTACGCCCCCCTTTCTTTCTGTGTTTTGATAGCGCAGAGTGTTTCTTCTATTTCGTCCCTGATTCCCTCATCTGTTGAGAGATTATTAACATCGTTTACCTCACCCTCAGTGTCGTCAAAAGCATTGACTTCCATGACTATTTGTGCTGGTACATCCGTCTTTGATCAAAGCTACATTTGAAGTCAAGTCAGTGATAAGTACGGGTCGATGTGATGTCACCCATGTATTTGATAGACGGTTCATACATAGAGGTGAAGGATGCCACCCTGTCAACCATCCTTAAGCTGATATAACATCTCTGTGATTTTTAAGCAAACATAATCAACTTTATTTTCTTTAGAGACTGCCTACATTTAAAGTCTGTTCATTGGTATGTATGAGTATATGTTATATAGCACACATGTATTTGATAGGCGGTTCTTACATAGAGGTGAAGGATGCCATCCTGTCAATCAACCCTATGCTGATACAACATTTGATTACTAGGCAAACATAATCAGTCTCTACTTTCTTTAGAGACTGCCTACATTTAACGTCTTTTCAATGATATGTGCAAGTAGGTGTTTTATCCCCCATGTATTTGTTAGGTTTTGTCAGTCACGTTTAAGCTGATACAACATGTTATGCGGTACCTTCTAGACAGTGCAATATGTCATCAGACTCGCGCGATACTATATTAGTGGGATTGCACTCTACCTCTGGCTTAGAGAAAGGAAGCACTGGTATTGGTGTGCATAACAAGGTAAGATATTTCATAGATGACTAGTAAGTATCTTTTTTCCCCTATTCATCAACATGGTATCATATGTAAAGAGGTTCCATCAGTGGCGTAAGTATCACTTTTAAAATCATAACTGTAGTGTACCTATCTATAAGCCAGAAGTTATCGAGCACTATTGGGGACAAATGGAGGAGCAGTTATTTGTAGATTGACCCCTCGAAGAGGGCTCAGAAGATGAAAGGTACCCTTCAGATTCATGTAAGTAGGCATTTGTTATGATGAAAGTGTAAGTTTGTGTCTCTAAGGACTTAGGTTACCACAGCTTTAACAGAAAAACTAATTAAACACAATGTTTTCATTAGTACAATGAAATACTGATTACTGGCTACATGTTTACGGACTTTAGTAAGCAAAAGGAAACAAGTCTCTAAAGTAAAGATCATGTCACAGATTTCTTGAATAGCAAACTGTAAGGCGCATTCAATTAACAAGGGGCGTGGGGATGTTTTTCAAGGGTGTAACGAGCTCGATCGACAGAGTGCAAAAACCAAATACCATGGGAAGGAAGAACATGAGTTCAAATATTTGTCCAATTGGATATCGTAGGGAAAGTTTGATAACACGAGTTATCCTGTGCCTTCCAAAAGCGATTCTTTAGGAACCTGGAATAAATAAAAAAACATAATTGGCAATAAAGTAAACCACTTTCATACAAGACGAATGCTAATGTCAACAACAAGACTAATTAAGCATGAGTTGAAGTAGAAACAAGGATGCTAATTAGGAATAAACAACTTTGAGAAAGGCTGAGAGACTTCATGTTTATATAATTTCTGAGGGTTTCATTGACAAGTCAACTAATAAGGGAAGTCTCTCTGGTTATGTATGGCCAAAAAAAAGAATTTGCCAAAATCTCTGTAAGTTTGAAAAGATACCGTATGCTCTTTGAATGCGAATTGTCGAAGTACCGTAAAAACAGTCAATTGCTGTACAGCTTTATAACTGCACTATAGAAAATACTGATAAACAATACTCGGTGTCTGAAATACTCAAATCTTCAAATAAACGTCGCAACACAACGGTTCGAATTCTTATCGCAAATACTTCATGAACTGCTTAAGTGTCGTAAGATAACTAACGGAATCTATGTCTAACTAATCTTGAATAGTTAATTAACTTGAAATAACGTGTAACATCAGGGAAACTCTTCTATGCCATAGTCTTGTAGGTGATCCCGCTGAATCATAGCTAGAGAGTACAAAAACTAATGTAGCGCAGCAATAATAACAACAATTTGTTTTGTTCGTGTCCCGATATGGTCTGTAAGTGTGCAATACATAAAGCATAGGATCGATGCTCGAAACTTTAAATGTTTTAGGGGTTTTTTGTGTGTGTTTTTCTTAACAGGCCAATAGGAAACAGAAAATTGTTGCTAGAAATCCCTACTTTACTGAATGAGTATAGCGGATTACCGATGGAGGCGTGGTCAAAACTGGAGTCTACCACTGCCAAAAATAAAGTACTAACTGAGGAGTACATGGATATCATTTAACCTAGTTTCTGTGCAGAGTGAAGAAAGAGGAGTAACCAATCCCAAATTGTTGATAAGTAATGTTCTAGCCAGTATCTAACAATAAAAAAGTCGCAGATTTGGGAAATTTTGTGCACAAATGCTCCGAGAATAAGAAAAGTGACTGCACGATTTGGGAAGACTATCTAGACCTCTATGACTAACAGGACGGAAGATATCGCCTATTTGAAGAATACCGTTACACATTCTGCAAAGCTTTTTAAAATAAGGGAATTTTTAAGGAAATAGGAAGCGAAAACTAGGAGATCACTACAATACACACCATCAGCGAAATTAGTATAACGCTGTAAATGATGATGCTGCCAAGAGGCTACCGGTCTATCATTAATAAGAGAGCGCCACAAATTCTTATGCAGAGGGGTGAAAAAGGTCATGTTTCAGCATTAAATGAAGCTGCTTGTCGGGCTTCAGAATTGGAGAAGCCTGAAATTTAAAAGGTTTGGCGGTTCGGTCGCGGATCAGCGAGATTGATAGGGCAATTCACTCACGGGATGTTGGAGATGCAAATAGAAAAACATGCAGACGAATAGTCTTATGAACATTAAGAAGCGGAATAAATGTTTTTGACGCATTTATGAGAGACTAAGGTACTAGCGTGCGTAGAAACTTTAGAAAAAGTGGCAGAGTACTCAAATGATGAACTTTCAATGTAAGTACAATTGATAGGGGGGGGGGTCTAAGTTCGTACTTTTAGGTTTGATATCGTCACATGAAGCTTGTAGTTTAGACTGTGTCAAACACTTAAAGTGGAACTGATCTTTGGTTGAAGAAAAATTCTATACCATGTTCTGCAAAGGTATCGTCAGTAGTTTCATTGCTATCCTTAGGAAATACTGTGTCACTATTTAGAAATGGTTGAGAATCTTGTGTGTCCTTTGCACACCCAGTATGTACATAATCAGGATAGTTGGTGTTGGAAGGCAAAAATTTAGGTCTTGAAACTTTCGAAGGTTTGGCAGTTTGTTGAATGATGGTGCTTGCTACGATTGATACCGTTTCTATAGAAATAGCAGTCAAGTTTTCAAAATAACAGTCGTTAGCTGTTATAGGGATAGATTCTGTCACGATTATGTAAGGAGGAGCAATAAAATGGGCATTCTGAAGTGGTGAGTCATTTACATGAACAACTTGAGAAATAGGAGCAGAAATGGGCGTGGCAAAATGAACATCAAATGAGGATACTTTTTTGCATGAAGGCTTAAGTGCAACCTTTTAACCTGTGAAAAGTTGGGAATTTGTGCCGAGTTTTAAACCTGGAAAAATTAAGCCTATTCCCAATGGAGGACAATCAGAGATGTTATGAAACGAAAAACCATCAGACAATTTGGCTGATGCAGGAGTCGGTAAAGGTACATGAAGATGTTTCGCTTTAGTTTTCTTTGTTACTGCACAAGTGATAAAATCAATGGAGCGCACTGGTGGTCTTGGGTCTATGTTTGCATACTCATAAACTGTGGGCGCAGCCGTTCGTCGACCTGGTGAGGGCGCTTTAAAAGTTTCCGTTTGTCGGCCTCGAAAGTTTTCTTGTGTTCGCCCATCTGGCATAGTAGAAGAATCATTATGTGGACATGAGCGTACAGTGTGACCTGGCTCTCTGCAGTGAAAACAAATGGGGTTCCCATTACGTGTTCAAATGAGGCCAAAATTTTGAGAATTAGAACGAGGGGGGAAATTTGATTATGGGATGATGGAGCCCACGAATTGTCAAAAGCAGACTTGACAGAGTTGTTAAGACCGATCTGAGGTTCTTTAGCAAACTCGTCACGTCACTACGAGTAAGTACTTTATTTTCGTTATCAGGGATATGGGAAGGCCTGAAATGATCTGTTGCTGCGATAGTGGGGCGTGGTGTCGCCAGCTTACTTAATGTTTCGAGGGTGGTTTGGGGGATCTCAACTAAATGGCCTTTTTGTGCCTGTAAACTGAATTTGAGACGAGCAAGGTGTTCAGCCTCTTCGAATGTATCAGGGTGCTCCAAAATAACATAATGGCGCAATTAGGTAAGAAGATTTTGTACAAAAATATGTAAACGATCTTTTGAAGAAAGATTTAGGCGTTGGCTTATACGGCAAATAGCGTCGATGTAATCATCTAAAGTTTCTTCTGTGGTTTGTTTGTGGGCACTCAGCTGTTGCCTCTCTAAAAATTCAACTTGCGCGGAACCCAAAATGATCTCGAAGGGATTGCGAAAGTAATTCATAATTCGCTTTTTGTTCGGCACTCAAACATTTTAGGTAAAGAGAAAACACTTCGGCGAAAAATAATTTTTTATGGTACTTGATTTTTGTCATTTATTAACACACGCATCAATTA
>JAAAKM020004443.1:0-11705 GCA_010016025.2 Alatinidae sp. Z8VKAUB7J3 | reverse complement strand
GAAGAAGAAGAAGAAGAAGAAGAAGAAGAAGAAGAAGAAGAAGAAGAAGAAGAAGAAGAAGAAGAAGAAGAAGAAGGGGGAGGAGAACCTGATAAAACTACAAATGCATCTCTCACCTAATTTGGGCAAAAGATATACGTTAACATTATTTCGAGAGAAAATAGATTAATTAAGACACTGGTCACACAAAAGTGTCTAAAGTTAACTCGGAAGCGTTTCAAGGTTCTAATGGGGTCAATGAGCCAACAAAACTATCAATACAATTCTTACAGGAGTAGTATGCCGTACACACGTTGTTCTTTAGGCTGACAACCAGATAGATTTTATTTTGATAAAAACAACTTTTAAAGTGGCAAGATTGGAAAAGCAAAGGGTCATCTTACTAAGGATCTATTCAGGTAGCTATGTCAATGTAACATTTGCAACTTTATCTTGGCTGAATCGTTATTCACAAACATTGTCACTCAAGCAGTAAAACCGAAACGACGCTTTATGAAAGTGGAATTTCAAACACAATTCCTTCGACTCGGTGGAAGAAGAAACTGGGGACATATCGCAACTATGGCCAGAAGCTTGATATTTTTTTGAGTAAGAAACATAACCTCTTCATCAGGCAACAAACCTACATTTTCAATAGCAAACGACCTTACTCTTCAATCAGGCAATAGCCTTACCTTTCATCTGACCAGACAGGTAAGTTTTCATTGGGCAAAATCTTACATAGAACACGGAAACTATCCTTAGATCTACTTAGAAGAAGCTTGTTCATGCCCAAGGCCTCTACTCGCCTAGCATGCACAAATCTCTTTTCCCGCAGCGTTAAACATTACACTTCTCGACTTAAAAGAGAGAGTTGCTGACCAACATCACATAGGCGTGTATTTTAGACTAGAGTCATAGCGCAATGGCCTGAAGGGAGTCAAACTTGAAGAGAAACGTGATGAAAGGCGGCTTGAATCCAAGCACCATCATAGGCAGGATTAAAAGGGAAAGTCCACTCTATACAAGAATGTTCCGATTCTAATTGAAAATTTTACACTTAATTGTATCCCCTCTGAAATACACTTCTGAAAAAAAAATCCACAGATCACGAAAAACAAACCAAAATGAATCGCTTATTTCTTTTGGTGAAACATGATTTCATAGCGATCAAAATTTAAACGCCTTTGTGACGTTACAGTTGCATAGGCCTACCCCTGAGTGGTTCCTTGTTTTCCTAAATGTGGTAATAAACTCTGTGTATCAAACCTTATTCGGAGATTAGATCACTTCATCTGTTCGTTAAAACTATACTGGCACCATGGTTTACCTGCGATTTGCGACCTACATGACTGCACCAAAGACATCTGAAAATGAGGCAATTTTGCGAATAACGTAAAAAAATAGCAGCCTACACGGAGCGGAAAGTGTAGATTTTAAACCTTGGCCTGGTGTTACTGAAAGCTGTGTATGATGGTACAATTACAGGCGATGGTGCATGGAGTCTTGCTCGAAAAGTTGCCAGTGTCGTTGGCTTTCCAGAGAACTTTATGACATTGCGGCTATGACCAGTCAAGTAAGACGACACACAGGTACTATATACTAGGACCAATGTAAGTACGGTTGCTGACTACCACTTCGGCTCCACAAAATTACTTGCAGAGGCAAGTTTAGGCATTGCCCCACCTGCGAGTTACCTTTGCTTTAAAGGATCTGGCGAATAAGTACGAGTGATGATACGACTGCGACACAATACCTTGGTTCCTTCCCTAAGATTGGATGTTAATTCACTGAAAGCATCATAGGCAGCTGCCAACTCTCTCAACATCTGGTCACGAGCACCAGCTCCAGAGCCGCTCTTCTCGGCAACAAACCTTTGATTCGCATCCTGAGGTTTAAAAAATAAGAGTAATAGATATTTTCAATTACATGTCACAATTTCAAATACTTAAAATAGCACCAAAATTGCTAAATGATACTCTAAAACTCTTTATGTGCGACATTTATATAAACCAATGATTCTCAAGGGAGTTCCAGGGACCCCTTCAAGGGAAGACTTTAAGGGGGGGGGGGTAAAATTAAGACAAAGAGTTCTAGGGGGGCACGTTACAGCTAGGGGTTCCAACTGCTAATAGCATGTTTCATTGCTTTACTTATGTTAAAAGGCCGAAACCAAACACAAGGATAAATATTTATGGTCTCATTTTTCCTCCAACGTGCTCGTAATATAGTCTTACACCTGGGGACTCTTAGGACTCTTCATTGACTGTATTTTTCATGGGGTACTCATTTAATATCAATGAGGAGAAACAATGTCAAACTGCCACAGAGACAGGGGGGTGCTTAGAAACTTTGGTACTTCAAGGGGGGTGATGTACGTTTCAAGGTTGAGAAACCATGCCCTAAACAATAGAGTACGTAACTGTGACGTCGCAATTTTTTGAAAATCAAGAGTTTGACAAAATCTGGCACTCATTTTATTATTCTCATTGGTGATGATATTCTGCCTAAATTTGAGAATGATATCTTGAACAATGCTCCACCTACACTCTTTAAACGTTTAAATCATGCCTATCAAAACCTTGTTTTTTCAACCCAGTTCAAAATTTTACGACATAAGCAACATTAATGGTGTCTCCTTAAGACCTTTTGCACCTTCAAACAGCCGTCTGTCGTATTTTGTCTACGGGCATTTGATGGTTAAGGTACCAATTCGATACGGTTAGAAAGGGTTTTTTCAAAGAATAATGTTCTAGTGACGTAATCGTTTAGTACTCCGTAGATCTAAAATACGAATCGAGATCTTGCATGAAAAACGTTACTGCAGTCGGGGTTTCCTAAAACAAAAACGTCAAAGCTTTTCTTATTAATGACAGACGATGGGATCTGAATATCTGACTTAAGGAAGTGCGAAATTCAAAAATAAAAAATCAGTTTTTTAAAAGATGATATTTAAGAATAAAATCTGAGTTTTGAAAACAAAAATTTGACTTTTTAAAATAACCGATGAGTTTTTCAATAACATGAGTTTTAAAATAAATGATGAGTTTTTAAAAATAAAAAATGAGTTTTAAAAATAAAATATGAGTTGTAAAATAAAAAAAGAGTTTTAATAATAAAAGATGAGCTTTAAAAATAACAAAATGAGTTTT
Organism: Alatinidae sp. Z8VKAUB7J3; assembly: GCA_010016025.2. Taxonomy (NCBI): domain Eukaryota; kingdom Metazoa; phylum Cnidaria; class Cubozoa; order Carybdeida; family Alatinidae; species Alatinidae sp. Z8VKAUB7J3. Next base: position 8,574 of record JAAAKM020004443.1, on the reverse strand, counting down.
GAAAAAAAGGAAAATAATTTTTAAAATATCTGAGTTGTTAAAATAAACAATCAGTTTTAAAATAAAAGGCGAGTTTTTAAACTTAATTTAGAATTTTTTCAGAAGACTAATGGTAAGAGAAGGGGATCAACATCAATACTTCTAATCTTCGTCATCAACAACTGAAAATAGTACAAAAATATTTAATGTTGTCTTTTTAGCTTCGACGATGTTCAGTGTTGCTTCGCTCGTTAGCGCGGAAACAAGCCCTTTAAATATGAGGCAATTTTTTACTAATATACTTCGGATTTTTACAGCAAGTCGTTCTTTTTTAAATATATCTGTTATACTTATTATTTTGTTTCATATATTTTAAAATAAATTCTTATTTTTTTATTTTTTTATTGTATTTTATCTCTCTAAGTGATGATCCTGCATATTTTTGTACATAAAGATGTAAGTCAGGATTTCTGAAAATCCTTGAAAAGCAAGGAAATGCATCTTCATCAGAAGATCATAAATATGCCATTAAAACAAGCTCGGTGTTACACTAGGGAGTTAGCTACCTCTACTCTTTCAACTTAAGGAAGCACCCTGTGTTTCGAATGCTCGAGAAAATGTTGTCTGGATATTAAACCTTCAGGGCAAGCAAATCCTCCTGTTTCTTCAATCATATTAACTTTGAACTGAGTTACCATCAGTTTCATAACGAAGGATAACATTCGACGTATCGAAAGCTAACGACTGTTGCTTTCCATTCCATCCCTTGGATTGGCTGTGGTGTATAACAGTGTCCCACATGGAAAAATTACGCTTTTTTCTGATAAACCATTTCTCGCAATAGCCAAAGTGGTTCTCAAATGAGTTCCTTGTTTGTCGTGATTCGAATAAATCTTGCTATCTCCTTTACTAACAGTTCGCTATTTTGCCCCCCCCCCTTCTATTGTACGATCTATCTAGTACCTAGTTCTATTGTACAGTCTATTAAGTGCCATTTAAGTGTTTTGTATGCCGTTCTGCCTTCTGTATGTTGTTCTGCGATGCGCGGTATACTAACTACGCTGAACAAACAGTAAAATCACCAAACAGGCTGACTAATAAATAAGGTACTGCTAGGGCGTCAAAGGGCAACGCCTCTTGATTTACCCTACCGGGAAGAGAGGCACCCCTGACGCGTAAGCGAAAACGGAAAACGTTTCATTTCAAGAACTAAAATATAAATAAGCAGAGACACGTTGTGATAAATAGTGGAGTTGTTTAACAACAGATCGTTCATGTACAATACCTGAATCTTTGCAATTGTATTTTCCTGTTCCTCAAGATTGTTTGTTGCTTGCAACGTCAATGGTCCATACACATCATCAATAGCAGTACCGGATATACTTTCAGCATTTATCACACCGTCAGCTGCTAAAGCGGAGAGGAATTTTGCGGTTATATCAGTAGTCGCCGATTTAAATTCTTCCTCTATTCTTTCCCTCTCCTTCTTGATTGCATTGATCGTATTCATTAACCCTCTCAATTCTGCTACCGTACCACTACCACTCGATGCTGCACTGGCACCTGACTTGGGGAGAGCTGCAGCTATTTCTGCCTAAAAATAATAAAAGAACCCGATTTTCATAACAGGGAGGTAAATCAGAAGCGACTGAGTGGGAACGCAGGACGAGTCTGCCTTTAAACGTTTTTCAAGTATTCTACGTGAGCACGGCAAGTAGACTGTTTTCGCTCTACTTTGCCATTTCAAAATACCTCTCTTGGTTCAAACGTCATATCCTGAGGGCTACTAGGCTCCAATTAAGCACTGTTTTCTAGATCTTTACGTACAATTGTCTTTCCCAACTACTATCTATTGTTATAGCTTTGTAGAGTTTTATTCATTTTTTTAAAAATATACATTTTAGGTTGATCATATCACATCTTGTTGTTCCAGTGCTCTCAGGGAGCGAACCTAGATCAATATGTTTCCGAACTTTAAACAGTAGCCCCGCTCCAATCACAACTTCTGGGCAGTAGTAAAACGTTGTCTTTCCTGTTGATTGGTGTAAAGGCGATCTGGAAAAGTCCGAAAACTAAAATTAGAGAACGATCTTTAAACAGCAGTCAATAAAGCAAATCGCCACCTTAATGCAACTGGGTCACTTCTTAGTTTGTAATTGTGGAAATTTCCCTTCTGTCGAAAACCCGGATGACTCGACTGGCAGTTTTTGTATCCTCTACATACATTTAAAGCCTTTTCGGCTTCGTAAATTATGACAATGTTGATCCTTCAAGAAACTGGCGTAGTTTATTCTAGTATTTGTCAACGGGGCCCGAGGACTCCCTTTGGAGGTAGTTGAGATTTTAACGAGGGTAAAATTGAGACAAAGGCTTCTAAGGGGGTTTGTTTACTCCCATCTTAGGACTCTTTTATTGACTGCTTATTTCACGTTTTATTCGTTTAATATCGATAAAGAGAAGCAATACCGAATCCCTACGGACCAGGGGGGGTTGCTTGAGGGTAGCTTGAGGGGGATAGTATAAACTCCGCGGCTGAAAAACCCTGGTCTACTCGACACGCGTCCACAATTTTGCCTACCCAAATTGCAACTCATTGACACTTGCCGTAGCTATTCAACCTTTTGGACAAACTCACATCATAGAGACAAATAGAAGAACATTATAATACCCTATATCTTTTGTCACGTATAGAAAATGGACAAAAGTCACTCTCCTAATACAGAAGGTTCGCGTAGGACCGCACGGTTCATTTTGTTATGCTTTCCGTCAAATCCTCTTTTCCTCGCAGAACTGTAACGCAGCTCCTTCTCCTTGCCTTGGCAATTGGCAACCGACACTGCAAAAACTGTAACAAAAGCCATCTAGGTCGGCAGTTTCTGAGCCAACGCCATGATATGCAGTCCCGCCGTAACGTCTGTTCGACCCGCGGAAAAACTGGGCGAAAATCGCAATTACTAACCAATTGCAAGCCCAAATCCCGATGATTATGAAACCAGACGTCCATAATAAATGTTGTAGCCTAGATCATCCGCTTACCTGATAATATAAAAGTTTATTGCACATTTAAGTTTCCAAAGTTACTCAGCAATATTAAGTTTGTAAGACATTGAAAGAAAACGACTATCAATTGAATTATCGAAGTCATGTTTCGGATATCCTGCATCCATCTTCAGTTAAATTAACTTTACATAAATAAGTTCTCCACATTTCATCTACAGATGTTATTTACAGAAAAAAGGAAGAGTAATATGTGTCTATAGTTCTTAACGTAGATAACTTGTGGAGAACGCTGCAAGTAAAAGTCACTTTAACTGAAGATGGATCAAGGATATCCAAAACATGTCTTGGAAAAATCAATTGATAGTCGTTTTCTTTAAACGCGTTACAGTTGATTTCCTTTGTTCCCGATGCACCGGCAACCAATTGATATTTTCCGCTTGTAAGTTTTTAGCCGTGGCATTTCGATCTAATTTGAGAGGGTTGAGTAGAGTCGTATGTTTCAATGTTTTACAGACATACCTCAGATTTGCATAAGATATCAAGTCCTCTTCTGTTTTCATTATACTTCTGCTTTACAACACTATCAGCATGAATTGCATTATCAAGGATTCCTTTATACTTTGCAACTTCAACTCGAAATTGCTCTGTAAGCTTAGCAGAGGGCGTCCTGTTCCATTTCTCTGGAAATCGTTCTTTCATCTTTTTGTCTTCATCTTCTTCTTCGTTCATCATCCTTACAGTCTATCAAATAGAAATTAAAAAGTATGTACGATATTTTCAACAACAACACACAACAAGTGATTTGGGTAACATCAGTTGCCTCTTAAATATTATTAATCTGTTATCTTATCTAAGATAACGACTAAAAAGACTTCAGCTACCCATAAATCAATTTTTGAAAACCTGGCCAAGACGTCACCTAGAGCTAAAATAAGGTAAAATACAATGTAATCATATAGCACCCCTTCAGTACTACACTCATTTAAAGGTTCTTCACAAATGACATTTAGCCCACGGCTCCGGCCTGTTGTCAATACGTATTCTTCAGATCCACTCATGGACTGTAGATACACAGCACCAATACACCGCGCTTATGCGTTTTGCCATTATAGCCACGTCCCAATTTTATACCTTGCTAAGATGAAGTACAACAGAGATCATATCTTGATCAAGGACATTACAGCACGACCGGGGCTTAGACCTCTAAATCTCATATCCCCATAGTTTGCAAGGGCTTTTGGACCCACACCTAGAAAAATCAACCCCCATCTACAAAACAACCCCCACCTAGAACTTTAAAGGCCAACCCCCACCTGAAAGAATTCTTCTGGCGTAAATTTCCAAAAGTTCAAATCGCTGCTTCCCACCAAAAATGAGAGTTATTCCATTGAAACATTTTATCACTTGAAAGGTTTCACAATGCCACTTCCTTCCAGAAAAACACCCAAACGCCCACTGTCGGGGAATCCCCAGTGCCACGTGTTATTGTTTTGATTAGCTGCGTAGTAAATTATTATCGGCGAGTTTAGTATTAGGAGCATTACCCATATTTACGTTGATTGCCTGTAAAAGAATGTTACACTCATTATGATTGACGGAAAGCTGTAAACTGATATTGGAGTTTTTATAGCAAAATATGTTGTAATGCAAATTACCGTAAATCTCTTAGCATACGTAAGTTTGTATATACTGACACGTAACGATTGAAATGGAAAAGGATTGGAGAAAGATTGAGTAGTTGTTTTGGAGTAGATTGTCGTATTGTGTTGTATCGCATTCAGTTGGATTATTTGTATCAAGTTGAATTGGAGTTGTAATCAATGTTGATTTTATGGAACATGTTGATATTGGAAGTGGAACATGTTGATGTTGGAAATTATAGACGAAGATACAGTCCTCTAAAGAAACTTTGAGAGTAATTAATCCTCATTTATCTGAACCAGTGAAACTTGGTCAAATTTCGCGACACCCACCTTCTTGAGAGAAAAACTTTTCTTAATTTAGGTGAACCAGAATCGCTAATACAACTTTTAATTTGAGGTGGATACCACCGCGTACAAATTTAAATTTACACTGGTTTACAACCCCCACCTGCAAATATCAATCCCTCACCTTAGAGGCCAACCCTCACCTGTAAATAGGATTCGAGTCAACCCCCACCTAGACAAAATTTTGGAAAATGCCTGAACCCCCTATCTGCCTGGGAGGATGCACCCTTGGATTGTCAGACGCAGAACAACGTTGACCTTTCGACTCCCAAACTTCTACAGATAATAAGTAAATGACTTACCTCGTCTAAGATCTCCCTATTTCGCTGGAGCAGATCAGGCAAGTCTTGCATCATCTGATCTAGCTGTTCGTGGCCACCTTGGCTCCTCACGTCTGCCGACTTGTCAAGGACAGACTGGGGCACCGTGTCTCCTGACAGATCCTCGATAGCGGCTGGTAAGTTTAGGGATGCCAAGATTCTATAGATTTGAGAAAAGATTGGTCAATAACTTGTAAAACAACAAGTGTTCCATATGCGTACCATCCACTGTAACATCATAAATACAAGGAATTCTGTGGCCCTTTACTTTATGGTTAACATAAAATTTATACCACATAACAAAGATGACGAAGATGATGAACATGGCAAAAAGCACAAACGCAGGTATGCTAGAAAAAATGGGTGGCAAGCCGGGGTTGATCAAGATGGTGAAATTACCATAAATTAAGATTATTTGGTTATGCCTGCAGAAATAGAGGTCTGGTAAGGGCCCACACCCAGGGCCAGTAAGAAGAGAGCGCGCTAAGTTTTCGGAAAACATCAAAATCTGGATGAATACCAGTCTTCCCTAGGTAGCCCAATTAACACAAGACAATGAAAACTGCAGACGGACGACTCGTACTGCCGTGTTCAGAGAGGACAGCTAACTTCCTTCGCTAAGATGCTGGAAGTGAACTGAACTGAGCCAAACAAGCAACCAAGCAGCCACCACATAGCCAACCAACACCTATTTACCCAAGCGGCCTGACTGCCGACAAGCTGACCAAATAGCCAACCAGTGAGACTATCCCGTAACCCATTGGTCTGCACCGTTGTCCTGCCTGCAAATCTCATCCTATAAAAGAAACATTACTTGCGGACCCCTTAGCGAATTTGAGCATCATACAAAGTGCACATATACGCATGATATACACATGAGGGGGTTGACTGGGATTCTCGCCGGTATTAATGGCACTTTTATTCCTCTTTTTGCTTTAATTTTGGAAGAGATGCCCTACATACCAGAGATTTAATAATTAACTTGTTCTGGTCATTAGCAAGCTACGGCCCTATATACCATTTGAGGTCCTCCGAAGGCGCCTGTGGAAGCCCAGGCTAAGGAGCACTGCCTTACTTACCATTAAGCTAGCCAACCACCCTCTCCAATAACTGACCGCCAACCAACTACTTAAACAACTGACTGCCAACCAGCACCTCAGACTGACCGCCAACCAACTACTTAAACAACTGACTGCCAACCAGCAACTCCAACTGACCGCCAACCAACTACTTAAACAACTGACTGCCAACCAGCAACTCCAACTGACCGCAAAAACCAACTACTTAAACACCTGACTGCTAACCATGCATTCAAACACCAAAAAATCGATCAACCACTCTAACAACAGACCACCAACAGAGCAACAACCAACCGGCCAGTACAAGCATCAAATATTGAATCGAATAACATGTCATACACATTTACACAAAAGAAACTGGTAAAATGACTGACGAAAAGTAAAAATACAATTAAATATACAAACAAAAAGAAACTGATAACAAATTTGAATGAAACACACGTGATAAAGTTCATGTCAAAGATCAATGTACGCTATCGAACCAAAAAAGGTTATGGTAATACCTCCAATTAAAGCCTGGACGTTACTGAATGTTTTGGCAGCCAGAGAGGCGGGCGCTAATTTGAGGGAGGTATCAAACTGAGGGAGCATTAACAACATTTTTCAAAACTTTGCAATCTACCACTCTAGATCTGACTCCAACGAAGAAGGATGTTCACAGGAATTTCCAGGAATAGTTTTTCGTATAAAGGTAAATTCACATCATGTAAGAAAAGTTGACGATATGCTTGATTTGTGTGTTGCAAACTTCTCATAATACGGGGCGGTAATAAATGTTAGGGGGCCTAGTCGGAGGTGTAAATAAGAGGGGTGTTAAGAAAATCTTCTGTAGCCTAGTGGGGCGCGTCAATTGCACGTTTTACGGTAATAAAATACAAAAGCTCACAACATACCCATTCATTACTTGAGTGGCTTCTCTTAGTCGTCCTATCTCCCTGTTAACTGTTTCAGCTTTTTTCGAATCATACGTCGCCATTGCTTGATGAACTGCCATGGGAACTAAGTTTGCAAAAAGATCAACAAATTTCGTTGACAGCTGCGATGGTACGGGTAATGGTTTGGCAATAGCAGCCCGTCCAACGGCAGCCAATGCATCTTGCTGTGGAACTCGATCCAGGTAAATGAAGTCGTTGTCTTTCTTTGCTTCTGCCGAGGCCCTCGCGATCTTATCTGCCATTGTCTAACCAATCATACGGGGGAAATAAAGAGAGACTGTGAAAGATTGCTAACCTAAGCTTTAATCCGTTATTCTTGGAAGAATCATTATACAAAAAAATAAAAGCTTGAAAGAAGACCGCTACGGTAAAACAGTAGAAGTAAGTTTACATCAACTTGCTATTGGAATAAGCGCAAAGCTGGTTTTGTCAAAATGAGAAATATGTCCACTCCTCAAAAGGAATTGTGCCATTGTTTCATAACTTACTTTCTTTTAGCCAAATCTCATTCTCGTGCAGGCCTACTCGTGACGAAAGTCACGTCGCATAGTCAACTGGGCGCCAAAGATATCCCTTTTTGAGTTTGGGCGCGCAATTTAAAAGCTGTTTCGATCTGCAATAATCATAGGTAAAGTTCGAAGTACCTTACCCAACCGACCTCGGCTTCGAATGCTCACAGCTGATTGCAACCTTGTGCTGTTCTGGACGCTTATATACAAAATTTGTACCTTTGACATACGCCTGAAAAAGAAGCCTACGTGTTCGTCTATATGCTCGAAGGTTGACCCTTAAAAGAAAAACATTCTACGAAAAGATGGGATCCTTTGCGCCAGTTGAAAGTTTAAATGGCACTATACGATGATTCGTTTTTGTCATTGCGGGCCAATAGCACTGTCATGAAAGCAAATACTGCCTATACCACGTAAATAAGTCAAGTGCCTTACTTATAAATCCTATTCCAGGGGTTCTCAAAGTGGTCACTATCGACCCTCAGGGGTCGATGGGACCATCCAGGGAGTCGATGAATACCCAAGGGGTAAATGGGAGTTGATGAATATCCTACTCCTACTCCTACTCCTACTCCTCCTCCTCCTACTCCTACTACTACTACTCCTCCTGCTCCTCCTACTCCTTCTACTCCTCCTTCTACTCCTCCTGCTCCTCCTCCTGCTCCTTCTCCTGCTCCTCCTCCTGCTCCTCCTCCTCCTCCTCCTCCTCCTCCTCCTCCTCCTACTCCTCCTCCTCCTCCTCCTCCTCCTCCTACTACTCCTCC
>JAAAKM020004442.1:1674-11706 GCA_010016025.2 Alatinidae sp. Z8VKAUB7J3 | reverse complement strand
AAAAAATGAAAAACACGTGTAAAGCAGCGAGGTTTTAATAATTTTACTTTAACTTTAACTTTTTTAACTTTAACTTAAGTTTTTGGTGTCAGTTTAATCTTATATATTTTTTTCTTGATTAATGTTTCTAAACGGAAGCTCGTAGCTCTCCTCAAGGCATTTTAAGTGATTGTATTTAGTTTTTTATGTGTATATTTATGTGTTTTTAGGTTTTAATATATATATAGATATATAATTCTCAAAGAGTGGAGCGTTACCACAATAGCTTGCAATTTATGGGCGCTGACCGGGCTCGAACCCAGGATGTCGTGATTACTAAACCAACGCCTTAACCATCGATGAGCCTCGATGGCGATGGCTTTATTTAGAATAATTGAAGTTGGCCTTTAGGTTTTGATTGCAGAAAGCTGCCGTAGATACAGAGTTTTATAGCATTGCTTAAGTGGAAAGAAAAAAAGTATCTTTTGGGATTCTATAATTTAAGAAATAAAAAGAAGTGTCTGCTCAAAACTAATGAAAAGGTATCCATAAACGCTGATAAAACATCAAGAATGAAGGACTGGACTTATTCGATAGATAAAAAGCAACTTATTGTCCAGCAACTCGTACTTTTGGTATTGTTAACTTTACTTATATAACGCTTCAAAAAAATTGAATACTACATTGTTTGCTACTCATATAACTCAAAACACTGTATAATGAAGCTATAATTATTTAACATTGTGATAAAGTTTAACACTGGAAAGTAGATCGATATGTACAGCTTCTGCGACGAAATCATAATTGGGTAAACATAGAAATTGGAATAAACAAGTTAACCGCAAAACACATTTAACGATAAAAACTAAGGACGATGTTACCATCAAGATTTGTACTTACATAACAAACTCGTAAAAAGGACGAACTCTTCGATGGAAGCATGCCGCGTATCTAAGGGGACAACAGGTATAGCCAGCAAGGCCTTCAAAACAACACAAAACGAAAAGTTTATATCTATTACATTTGTATGCAGACTCTCTTACATTCCTATTCAAACTTGTAAATGAATAAAATATATGTATCAGCTGGAAAGGTTATTAAATATGAAATATATGATTGCATTTATTACTTAGGTGTGAGAGTCTATTTGGTCAATCCTATTTTGGGGAGTTGCTACAGGCACAACAAACTTAAGTCTCGCTGTCAGGAAAACATTTATCATTTAGCTGCTACCCATTAAAAAGCCGTTTATTACAGCGGTAACAACATTTCTGTCGGTAACGAAATATTTTTAACGAAATGATTTGCTACAGCGATTTTTCTAGCTATGGTTTATGTTCCGTCAGGCGGTACTCCGTTGATTACATGGGTAAGCGATGTTTCTAAAAAGTAAGACGTTTTTCCTAGAAATTTTTTAAGAAAATGCTGATTTCTGATGTGTCTAGTTTAGCATAGACTTGACGTCTTTGACAGTTCAGACACATATAAGTTCTATATAAATGTATAAACGTGTTAATTAAAGAGCTGTTAATTTGAAACGGGTTTCTTATTGCCTTTCATGCAACAAGACATCGCGATATACACTGATACTTTAAGGAGCCGTCTTTCGTGTCCTTTGTTTAGCATAGAGGACTGGGACTTATTGTAAGAGCTAGCTTTTCGTTAAAAGATCTAATTCTGTATTTCTGTTGTCACAGGTGGTTAAAATTTTTCTTCCTACCAGAAGTAAGAGGGTAACATAATATTCAAGTTGATGTGTGATGTATCCACAAGGTTCTGTTGTATCTTTATATTTATAAACTCTGTTTGTCCAGATAATGCCTGGATTAATAATATTTCATCGCCAATCATGACCTCATCAAATTATCTAAAGACGCCATCATATATAATCAGTGTTTTGCTTTTGGAGAAAGATTCTAGATAAACTTTTAAAGAGTAGTTCAGAGAAAAGAAATATATATTAGGCTGAAAATAGCCCCGCAATATCCATATCAGACTTAACAATTGAAAGAGATGTAAATAAGTCCTGAATAGGTCCAAATTGAAATGAAATAGATCAGGTTAACTAAACATTCCTCATACAGCAAGAGCAAAAAATTGTTTTAAAAAATGTCATTTTGGGTTTTAGCCCTACCTTACATGGGCTAGTAGGCCAGCGGCATTTTGGCACACTATTACTTCATATCGGCTTATGCTATTACAAAGATGTTTGGCACGTTTATAGTTTAACTCTGTTCCAACAAATTGAAAAAAATGTTTTGATTTGGTGTGAATGGCATTATCTATGGCTATGAAATGTTGCGTAATATTCAAAAATTTCAGAAATTTTGTAAAAAGGCCTTAAAACATACTTTTTGAATTACAGCTTTTAGTACCTCTAGGGTATTTCTCCATGTATACGTTGTATTAAGGCTACACATTTTAGATTTCTAGAAAATTATTTTCCAAAATGTGTGAGTTTTGGAACTAACGAAATGGTTTCTTAATTATAATCCACCCGTTCTTATTTATTTTGAGCATAATGGCTAAAAAATATCCTCCTAACAACAAAAATAGAACCATTAAACCATTAATTAAGATGTGATTTTCTTATAACTGTTTTGCATTATTGTTATATAGAGCCTAAGGTTCTCTAGCGACCTTCACCTTATTGCAAAATATATTTTTTCATTTTTTGCGAAATTTCAACAAATTTTGCACTTTTCACATTTGAGAATACGAAATCGTCGGTACAAAATCAGGGGAGAAAATCTAAGCTTAAAGATGTAATAATCATGTTCTTTAAAGAAAAGTAACAAAACGTAAAAAACTCCACTATAGGTCAACAAATCACCAAATATCGCATAATTTTTAAAAAAGTCAAAAAAAGTTATTCATGATAAAAATTCTCAGTAAAAGTTAGGAAAGGTCACAAAATTTCTTGTCAATCGGACCAGGCGTTAAAAAGTTATGAGCTGAAATATGTAGCCGCGGGCCGACTAGTCCCATCCCCCCATGTAAGGTAAAGTTAACGCTTTCAAAACTAATCTTCCCTACTCCTATCTTACATCAAGTAAATCTATTTATTACAAAATGGATGGTATCCTCCAATGAAAACAAGTCAAATAACGTACTTATTATTTATTGGAATTTGAAGTTGCATAAGCAATATAGGTGAATGATCTTGGAGAAAGTCGTTAAGACTTCCCTTGCGGCAGATTTTTATTTCATATCTTCAATTTTATAAAAATACACAAAAAGTTACGAAAACTTAGTTGTCTACCTATAACTACTGAAACGTTAAAAGGAAATAAACCTGCCGCTGATAAAGCCCGGTGTTAAATGAATCGCTTACAGTTGCCAGTACCGATAACGAAAACAGTTGTCTACTTTGTCCTAGCTACAGTACGGGCACGGGAGTACGTTTTCTATTTATTCCTAGCATTCTCTATGCCATCTTCTGGTTCTTACGAACATGTTTTGGTAAATGTTTGATCGATTTCCATCTGTGATGTTTCCATAGTGTTTCTAGACCCTGCTTTATGCTGTTTTGTGTAACCAAATTAACTTTCTGTCAAACTGGTCATGTATCAGTAAAAGCTACTCTCCTAATAACCTATGAAAGAATATCAGATCATGTGCCTCTTTTGGCAGTCTTTAATTCTTTAGCATACATTCAGCATACTTTAAGAAAGCATGAAATCAATTGATTGACAATTTCAAGATTTTTTGGCGTCCTCTGCTCGTATCTTGTTTAGTCTCGTACAAGTGACCTTTAAATTTCAATGCGGGCTTCTCTGGCACTTCTTGAAATTTTGCCTTCATATGGTAATGAATGGAACAGGGTGTTAGACTTAAATCTTAACCAAGGTTTATTGTAAATGTTGAAACAGTTTGAGAGATTCACTCAACTTGGTCAGAGCTCTGGAAGTTGCGACTCTCTTCTTATATCTGCCTGTGGCATGTTGTTCAATACAAGAAGCCATTATGTGTTTGTTACTCGAATGTTGACATTTATTATCCGAATTTTTTCATTCAGTTGCTCATTTATTTTTTTTCTGTTGGATGACTGTCAAAATAACAAATGCCATTATTTATGTAAGACTGATGATACAGAAGCAGTGGCTCCCGAAGCTGCACTTCTGGATGCACCACTGGCATTATTTATAGGTAAGAATTGCATCCATCATAGTAACTGATGAAACGCTACGGAAACACTATGGAAACTTTTCACTATGCCTCTTAATATCTCAACATTACCTCTTATTGCTACCGTGTAAGAAAAGAGGATGTACGTTTTTTACTCTCCGATGGTATACTTCATCCCATTGTTCACTATTTTATGAAGCATTTTACTTTTGCATTCCTCCAGAAACCTAAACAGGCACTAGGAATTGTCATTCTACGATAATGGAAACCAGAAAAGGATCTGCATGAGACGATGATGGCTAATAATTTAAACGTGGCACAGGACAATGAAAGCCATTCAGGATGCTGCTGATCTGAATATGTCCTTGGGAGCTTCTCAAAAGAATATTAACTTATTGGATATCACTAGATAGAAATGTTATAAAATTAGAATCTCTGAAAGTAGTCAACTCTAACACACGTATTGTGAGTAAGTCGGATAGAAATCTGATAAGATACTTTGTTAAGTTCAGATAAAGTATATTCAGGTACAAAACATGACCAAACTTGAGATCAAAGTATAATTGTGATGCAAAGATATGCTAATAAATTACTGAAAAAAATCAAGTTATCAATAATAGAAATATAGGAAGGTCTCAATTTTAGATGAACAGGGCAAAGAGAGATATAACAATTTATTTCCATTTCTAATTTTAAATCATCCTAGCAATAAATCAGATCCGATGCAAAAGTGAAAGAGATTAGCATACGAATTGTTTCAAATAGATAGGTAAAGTAATTTGTTGTCAGAATACCGGTACACATGGAAATCTGTCAGCTCTGGGCTTAGTTGGCATAAATTTCCCTTACTCATGGAATTATCTAACAAATGAAGTACAATTATGAAAACGTTAGCACAAAAAATTAAAATGATGACTACTGTGTTAGAAAAGTATATTTTAATGTCACAGAAGACCACTACCGAGGGGCAGATAGTAAAATCTATCTTAGTAGCTGCATAGTCAAGACAAATAAGTTGAACAAGGAAAATGATCTAGCAAAATATGATTACAGATCAGAGCAACTATCGGCGAAATATGAGAGCCTGGTATTTAGTTGTACCTCGACACAGTTTTTATGCATAAGTAATTTTGGCCTGAAAAACAAAGTAGAAGATAAAAATTTTACACTAGAGCCAGAAAGTGTAACTTGGAGCAAAAGAGGAAATAAAATAGTCTAAAATAAGGCTTCGGCATGGATTGGCATTAGAAATATTCGCGACATATTGATAATTAGAGACCAGGAGTATCTCTGTGACGCGCTTATAATCACTGACAACATAACATCACTTACGAAGTATTTCAAGTAGAATTATTAGACAGTTACATAAAATATTTTATTTAAACGATGTTAATATGTCAAGCTTGGTCATGGGCACAAACAGTTTATCCTAAGCAGATTTTACCCATTTATTTAAAATAACGTAAGGCCTTAAACAAGAGCCCTAGAAATCCGGCTAAATTTATCTTCTTCCCAAGAACATTTACTTCTTAAGGCTTATCAACTTACTTGATAACTGGCAGCGAATCAGAACGAGGTGCTGGAATACTTTACCACTTTATTGTACCAAAACACAAAGTTGCTAAGCGGTTGTAGTAATAGTGCCCACAATGTACTTGTCAAAGATAAGCTAGGAAGTTCTCTACCATCAGGTGAAGATTAGTTACAACGTTGAGCAGAATATTTCAAAGAGGTTCTCGATAAATCTAAACCACGAAAAAAAATCTCATGGTCAGCTGTAAAACTACGCTGCAGTCACTATTGAAGAAATCAGAGTTTTAAGACAAACACAAAATCGAAATAAAGAAGAGGGAAGTAAGAATAATGCCATCGAATAATTCAAACATGAAACTTTTGTTACACTTTTACCAAGATGCTAGCAAAAAGCATTCAAGCACAGACAAAGAGTGAGTTAATTGACAGTAATAATTCCAGATGCAACTACCCAGTGCTATATTGTAGAACAGAATCGTCAAGTCGAATAAGACTTTAGAAAAGGAATCATTTAAGGACAAGTTTTGTGTCCAAACCATCTGTTAGGAATGCGTCTGGTGCAAATTTCTTATTGTTACAAATTGTGTATATTACTAGCAGTCTGTAATGCATTCATCGTTAAATGCAATATGTTGATGACCAGGGAATCTTATTTTCCGAATGCTTTCGTTTTTATCATCATGAACATGTACCAAAATACTAAGGTTTGTGAGAATCTCATTTCTGCTTTTGTTCACGTCAAAATGAACATATACCAAAATACTAAGAGTTGCTGTAGAAGTCTGTAACATTATTGATTTTCAAAATAATCAAACTGGTGCTAGACAAGGTTTTAACATTTTACCTCTTCTTTACGTAATTTGCACTGATCCTTAACAGATGTATGTGTACTTTCAAATGCAAAAATCCATACCTGGATATTTTTTGATTTTGCCAAACATACATTTATTTTTTAATAGTAACGAGATCTTAATAGACAGAACTATGAAATTCATTAACACTTGCCTCATAAATTACATGTATGTAGTTGTAAATACGTTCAAAATCTGCAAAACATAAAATTACAATACTCGGTAGCACAGTTCTCAATAATTAGTCACTGTGATCAGTTTCTATATATCATTACATATTTTTGTAATGTGTCTCATTCATAGGTGCATGCAACTACAACCGGTTATAGTTGCATGCAACTATAGTACATGCAGCTATTAGTGTCTTTCTGAAGCTAAAGAGATATACTTTCTTGTAGAATCACTGCTAAGCAAGCGATTTCTAAACATTTTAGGTCCAAAATATATTAACTGAAATTTTTCTCCTTTCTGATTTGTAAATAGATTTTTAGTAACCATGCGTACTGCACAATGTTAAAAGTACGTTGAATTTACGTCATCTCTTATACTTTTTACCCTTTTATTTTACTAGAAGTCAGAAGTAGCCTTGATTCCACTAATTTCGATAAGCTTAAACTTCTTTAAAGGACTCTTCTGACATACGTAAAAGCAAATTTTTTTAAAGAAACTTTTCTGATTCACAAGTGAAATGTGAACATACCGACATTTATTCAAATGTAAATGAAAAAATTTTATTATTTCCTGAGAAACATTTTAAGATTCCTTGCTTTTTCTTTGTTACAGAGACCTAAAGTCCTATAAATATTTTGATGAAAGACGCAAAAAGTGTTAAAGTAATGTGAACAGTCATAATTCTCCATTGTTAAGAATCTTTTGACGTTTTTATAGGCGTTTTCAAATTTGTTAAAATCTCATGCACTACCTACACTTTTTGCTTTATAAATATAGTTCTTAATTTAAACAAACAATTGTTTATATAATGTCCAACGTCACGATGCATCGATGCATAGAACCTTTTAAGCTAATCAGCTTGTTTACGCAGACAAACCATTACAAATATTTTCAACTAAACAACATCTGTAGTTTGAGTTATCATTAACAAACGGTCACTAATAGCGTCAATCTTTTTTGACAAAAGGGCCCAATTAGCTAAAAACTAACTTACTTCTATAGAAAGCAGTTCAATAATAAAGGTCTCCCTTTATCATTTCATAGTAAAAGGCTTAGCCTTAGACGTCATGAGATGTAATTAGCCTTGAGGCCAGTTGAAAGTATTAAGATTGTTCTTGAATATTGACAGGATATCCTTACGTTTAACCAGCGTGACGATAATCAGCGTTCTAACTAAGGTAGCTAATAATTAAAAGTGATGTTGTAGCGCAGAATGTCAGAACAAGAATTTTCGCGACGCCTTTGTGACCGATTGGGAACTCAACATCAATCAGGGTAATTACAAATGTTAATTTAGCCACATTTTGAACTGTTTGATAATGGAAGAGATAATTGATGACCTAGCTGGTGATCAAGTATCTTTGAATACAATAGAGTTGCTTCAATAATATGACAATAAACAAGAAAACCACTATTCCCTAAAATTAATAAAGTTTCTACCACGTCACCATTGTCATAGTTTGAAATTTTTTGACTTGTAACTTTGAGATTTTCTTTGGTAAGTCTTTGTCCTATTGAAAATACAAGCAGTGGTTGGAAGACTTAAATGCAATAATTTTAAAGTAAAAGAATCTTCGTTTAACTAGCTTGAGAATAAAAAACTATGAAATTTGCGATATGTTTCTATTCACTTCAGATTTCAGAAAGTCTTCAATGTAAATATTTAACCCGCAAAATATGTTATACTGATATTTAAATCCTGTAAAAGGGTGATGCCCAACCTTTTCATGCTCGACACCTTTAAATGACCTTTTAAAAAGTCCTCGCGTCAAGAAACGTGAAGGTAACAAGTTATTTCAAAACATACGTAGTAAACAGAACAAATTTGAACAATTAAAACTTTTGAAAAACATTAATTAAACAGAATTCAAATATATAGAGAAGATAAATATAAGTCATATAAATTCATGCATGAAATTTTCTTAACGATAAAACCTTTCATGTTTAAATGATAATAAACAAATTTAATTCAATAACTCCTTTGTTGCTATTTATTGCTTTGAAGGTTCCCAAAAATGGTACTTTCTTGCTGTAGCAATCTATAGAACCGCCTATTCGCCCAAGCAACTTCAAATTTTCCCCTAATTGATAGCAGAATACTTACTTCAGACGGGCAAAACCATCTCGCACACTCTGTAATGCCATCTCGCGCACATGGCTAGGTGCAGTAAAAAATTCGTATTCAACTGGCATTAACTGGAAAACAAAGCAAGAGTATTCTCAATTCTAAATCATATTAGTATTTTCTGTTATAAAATAAGAATGAACTTAAATACCGGGGTTTTTTTATATTAAAAATCAACCAGTATTGGAAATTCTTACGATTAGTATTCAGCTGTCAATTATAAATGAGGGACATATTTATTATAAAAAGACGCAACAAATGCAAAGTAAAGAAAAGGTGATTGACTTTGGGTATGTATGAGAGAAAACGTAGATCAAATAATGTACTTATGATCTATATAAAACGGGGTTAGCTCCTTAATGATCGTGGAACTAAAAGATGTGGTTGTCAAGTCATATAATAGCTGAGGATGAAAGATAACAACCTCTCAGGGAGCACTTTACAAAGAAGGAAGAGACAAGAGTTTAATATGGGAACGGCAAGAAAGATGACAATAAAGTAGAGGAACAGTGAAAGATGAACATTGCCAAGTATTTTTAATGATCAAAATACTCATGTGCTATATAGTCTTGTGTTTAAGTGGAAAGGTAGTGTTCATACCTCTGCAATTACAAAAACCAAACAAACAAACTATTCATTCCTAAAATGTATGAACGCACTTATAATATATCTACCAAAAACACATCACTGTCAATACACTTGATTAACAAAAGCTACGAATAGCAATTACTAACGTGTACTATGAGATATTTTACTAAGGACATCAAATGCTTAGACACTCTTCTTAGATACAGCAACTCGCAGTGGGACACAAGTGTGAAAAATGTAACAATGTACAATGGTTATTTTAGAGGTCCGAAAATGCCCAACTTACCAGCAATATTAGTTAGTAGTTTTAACTGCAAAGCCCGTCAGAGATGTCGCAAATGACATAAAATATATTTCTTTGGTATCTACTATGAGGTTCCGATATTCTTTTGGTGAAAGTAAGTACATTGCTTTGAAATATGCTTACTTCAGCCACAGTACTGTATTATAGAACAAAAAATCTAAATATAAAGGCTTCTCGCATAAGCAGTTATACTTACGTTTAATATACCAAGCAATTATATTACAAAGATCAGGCAAGTGCCACAATTTTAAATATTTAGTGTTTCTGAAAGAACTCCGAAACATTTGATAAAAGGTCACGGGTTTGATCCCCGGTGGTGACATGCTTTTCTATTTCTCTAGTGTTCTTTTCAA
>JAAAKM020004440.1:0-11707 GCA_010016025.2 Alatinidae sp. Z8VKAUB7J3 | reverse complement strand
ACATTTAATAGTCGCATCAACACTAATGCCGATGATTTTCTGCATGTCGGTTATGCATCTGGATTTCATTTATACATCCGCAAAGTTTACTAAGTTTGATCCGTATCTCAGAAGCCGTGTCTGGTTCAATGTCTTCACTATTTTTGACCTAAGGCTAAAAACCTAGTACCAAATCATCCTAAAGAAATGCAAATGCTATGTAGACTAAGAAGGAGTAATTATGCTCAATTGACAATAACAGTTATAGTTTATATTAGCTATAGAATCGCGCAAAATGTGCCGCCCATCGTTGGTAAACGCAGTAAAGTTTCAGATCAACAGATTCCAAAACAGACTAGGCAATAGGACAGCATTTACTTTGAAAACCCAGCATGTGCTGACAACTATCAAGATGATTCGTTTAGCGTATTAGCATAAGCCCGATCTCCTTTTCATCTTCCCGGTTAGATGCTGCATTTATAAAAACAAGGAAGACGGTGCTTTGTCGACAAAAATAATTTGTTTAAAGTTCACGCCTTTTTCAATAAGACGAGTGGCAGAACAGGTATCGCTATCGTAATTGTTTTTTTCTACGATCCCTATTCTCGTTTCCAATAAATTCGTCGTAAAAGCTTTACACTTCACTCTATAGGATTGCTGTGACAAGTGTATGGCAGAAACCATTAGCAAAATGAATCCGTTACTCAACGCAATATTCATATTTTGTACCACTAACCAACTTTACTAATATCAACTAGTTATGAAACTATGGATTCCTTTGCGGTCTGAAAAAACTTGCAAAACTGTCACGTGGAAAGAAATTTAACCCAATTTTCCATGCGATTTGTAATACTTTCTTTTAAACATGTTATGTAACAATAAGTAAGGCACATTTATGTAATATTGTCCCTTAGCTTCTCAAGTGCTCTTCACAGTATCACATTCTTAACCCCCCAAAAGAAATTACCACGAAGCCCGCAATGCATCAGTGTCGAAAATTCTTGACAGTGATAGGTAACATATGAAAGGAACGGTACAATACATTACTACATAATACAATGCAATGTAATGCAATACAGTACAATAAAACATACTACAAATCAAGACAATAATATGCTGTGCAATACAAAAACCTACGAAACAATACATTACAATAGAACACACTACAATACATGGCAATAAAATACAGTGTAAATACGGAAGAATTCAAGACAATAGAGGACAGTAGGACACACTACAATAACCAGATGATAAAATACAATCAAAACATTCCAAAGAATACAGTACAATAAAACATACTACAATGCAGCACAATAATTAATTTGGAAAGCTCCTGTATATCGTTATTATTATTATTTTTATTGTTATTAATAAAATAGAGTGCCATACAAAAGAGTACATAACAATTGTGTACGATAAAACACTCTACAATAACGATAATAAAATACAATACAAAACGTACCAAAAAAATACCGAACATGATAGTACAGTAGAACACATCTCAGTACATTGTGATGCAATACAGTAAAATGTTGCAGAACGGACAAATATAAAAATTAGTATCCCATACCGTACCATAAAATACAAGACAATTTACTACGGTGCAATACAATAAAATACAACTTTTATATACATACACTACAGCTTAAAGAGGCGAGGAGTGAATAACGCGTTTAGGAAACTTTTGGTAAGATAATGGAAGCTTTGGAGTAACAAACGTTCAAACAAAACTCTTACTAGACGTCACAAATACCAATTAGTATAACATCGCTTTAGTACCTTTGAGAGGCGTAGGGCGAGTAATGATTGCCTTCTGATGTCTGCACAAATGTTTCCTTTCCATGCATTCAAAAGCACGCACATCTATCACAAGCTGTCTTCTTACAGAAATAATAACAAGTTTAAAATGACGAATAACAATTTTAAAATGCGGTTTGATTTTAATTATTGTTTAGACGATTTCCAGAACTTTTTAGATTAAAAGCTATACTTTAAAATTCAAGGTAGTACGACATTTTGAGCTGCAAAGGCTCCGAAGGAGATTTACAAAACAATGATTGAATGTAGCATGACTAATGGAGTTAGAAAGCAGAAGTGACCTCAAAAGAAAGACGAATTAAATTCAACTTTAGGATTAACAGGAACGAGACAAATTTTCATTAGGTCTTAGTTTCAGAGATAGAGACTGAACAGATGGTAGAGGTCAGTTGCAGATTTAGGATTATTATTATCTGAAAGTTCAAAACAAGTTGAACTTAATATAAAACAACTTCAACTTGAAGAAGTTGCTTTTGCCGTTTATTTTTGCAATGGCAATTAAATAATTTAATACTAGTCTAAGTTTCGTATGGAGAATATTGTCTAAGTGAGACAACTTGTAATCATTTGAAATTACTTATTTGTAATTTAGAGATGGGTTATTCTAAGATGATACATCTCCTAGCTTTTTTATTGATCAAACGGTTAGAAGCTAAAACGTCTACAGCAAAAGGAATTTGCAAGTGGTCTAAGCTTTGGAGGTTAGAGGGTACCCTTGTATTTTAGGTTTACAACATGTATAAACCAACATCTTTCACATAAATATATTCCCCGCCAATGACATGATTGTTTGAAATATTTAAATTGTAATGTTATAAGAAGCTCATGTCACCCTTAAAAACTTGCTGCAATGTAGTTTAACATCGGTGCCCTGTGTTTAAGTTTTAGTGTGTCGCAATATGTATTCTGGTTTCTGGTTTCTACTGTTTATCAATTGAGGGTTTTAAGAGTGGCTTAAAGATTGGAAAGGGATAGTAGCGTTCTAAGAGAGCTGAGAAGCCAACTGCTATTTATCATTTGTACCTGGATGCGAAGAACAAACATTTTCCTTCCCGCTTTACCACAAAAGCTCCCTTTTAGAACAAAGTACTTTCTGGATTTGAATGGTTTTAAGCACCATAATTTCAGAGTAAAGTCAACTGAGAAAGATTAGAAAATAAGTAAAGCTCTAGCTTTGTAGGCCTTTAGTAAAATGAATACTGTGATACTTCTTTTTGTTTGAGTTTTGTAAAACCAGCTTCTCCACTATCATCGTATAGGGGCAGCACCACCAAAATATAAAACGAGTTTCAACAGTTAATCAATAATCAGTAAACGCTCTTCATCTTTTAAAATTAAGATTAAAGAAATGACTTTCTTTTTCTCTATTCGATCCTGTTTGTGTGTTGTCTTTATTCTTTTTGCTGGAAAAACATTTCTTGGTCAAACAGTGGTAGGACTGAAGCCCGCCGTCTCGCAGCTCTCAACCAATAGTGCTGCCACGGACATCAAAACTGTCTTATTGGATTTCTAATAGTGCACGAGACTAACGAAAATTTTAGAAACACCATTTCAGGGGACCTCAAGCCGAATGGGAACAAATATATTATTCGATCGTACAGCTATATCCCTAGCACCACTGCCTATGGCAACCTTCACCTTTTAATTGTAAAATTGCCTCGAAGAAATAAGGTTGCTGTACCACACGTTAACATTCTAGCGTTGAAGCGATTAAAGTCCTATTACGAGAAAAATCATGCGGTGGTAGATGAAGGACCCCTGAACATCCGCAGCGGTAACAAAAGAGGGGAGTCTTCTGATCAGAAACGTTTTATACCGAAATGCAAAGGCGTATAATAAGCTAGAAAGTTCACACAATGTAGGATAAGACAACAAGGTATGCACATAAGAGAATTTAATCCATATCCATTAATAAATATACAAATAAACAAAATGTTACTATATTTTTTGTTGCGTAAGACAAAAATTCGGGGGCCGTAATTCATGAGAGCATAAGAAGCCAATAGCCCAGTGCCTCCGCTGTTGGTACTGGTGCAATTCTGTCAATCAATGAAAGGACGCACAGTTTGTATTAGAAATAGAGACTACTTGCGCGGAGGGCAACAAGGTTACCTGTAGGCGACCTCAGACAGTGAAAAAATTTCACTACCATTCAGCTTTGGAACGAGCTAGCTTTAAAGTACCATAAATTAAAACCAGTGTCTGAACATAATTGTCTCTACCACGAAAATTTGTAAATAGACTATGAGCAAAACCAGCAAAAACAACATACAAATAAAAAACAAATTACTCCTGTTATTACATAAACATATTCGTGGCTAATTTCCAATTTTAGCAAATTAATGTTTGTCTTTTGAAATGGTTTGACTCTCTGTAGAAAGCAGCAGGATGTTAATGACCTTTAAGAAACTTTGCCGATCATCGTCACAGCAGCGTTGATAGTTTCTTCATATAAACAAACATTGAGCGTAAGCCATGAAGTGTGTCTTGTAGAGTTCACTTGACCTGAGGCAACATAGATTAGGGGCGTGTCAAGTATAATGATAGTACAGCATTCATGATAACGTACTTTTTTGTACTTATTATAAGTTATAAGTTAGTAGTACTATGCAAATAGTTTCGCACGGAAGTGTTTGTAGGTGAAATTAATCGCAGGGCAAATAATGCACTCAGGGTGAATGGTGCATGACTAGTATGTACGCGCTGCATGGATTTGTTGACATGTATACATAGTCACAATCAGCAGGACTGAATTGTGACGTCGCACTGTATAAACATCATCGGTTGACAGGTGCGCAGTGTGCCTGTCGTATGCAAAACAAGGCTTTCTATCTATGGTTAACGGATATCAATGGATATTAATTTCTCAGAAATACTAATTAGTAGTCCCTGTTTCACTTCAGACATCTATTGTTAAAAAGATTTCATGGAAACAAAATAAAATTATTATTTGAAGCTTTCTGTGGTAAAAAGGACTACTGGGCGCAACAAAAAACACACGACGAAGTGTTATGTAACTTTCCATATATTGATATTAAACGTTTAAAGTATGATATACCAAATTCCTCGTAATTTCCTTCGTCAGCCCCTACCTTAATTTTCACATCTACAAAAAATTAACAGTAATGACAGAGGACTCGACCAGCTTACAGCAGACACGTTAAAAGTGTTATTGATGAAATGGATCTGAAAAATGTCGCATAAATTCAGATTACTTAAATTTTTCTTATAAGAAAAGGGAATATAAGAATGCCAGCCTTGATAATAACAAACGATGATAATAACTCCTTACAACGGGAAGGACAAACCTGAACGTTCATTAGAACACTCAATATTCTGTAATTATGCAAATACTTCTTGAAACGGTGGATGTCATTCTGGGGGTTGGGTTTTTTTACTTTTCTTACTTTACTATCTTTCCTTACTTCACGTTTCTTTTCCATTTTTTGACCTAAATACTATCTGTCGGGACTAGAATTTTAAAAACATAAGATTTTATTTTGTGAAGCATTAAGAGCCTGTTAAGACTTTACTCCAAATATATAGGAAGATTTTAAGCTCTCGTCACTTCGAATACTGTGATACACAAAAATACGTTTATTTATGTTAAGGACAACTGAGATCTCCTCCTTAGAGAGTGTATGTATTTACGTTACTAGTTCAATGCTATCTTTTAATAAATGGTTGTACTTATTCAAATTACATATAATGGGATTTCATTAAAAAAATTTCAAACTCCTGCATTGAGCGGAAGTGAGTTTGACATCACAAATTGTTTGAAAGGATGTCAAAGAAAAGAGACTTATTTTTTAATGACAATGTTATTTCAACTCTTCGCTAATTACATTACACAGCAAACGTCAGTTAGCACTAATTAATAGCTATTACTTGTAGATGATCTTGGCTGTTTAGCATGCATCATCACCTGAAGGAAGAGCCAGGGGGACGTAAAACGCATATGGCAAAGGTTTACTTGTTTCTTAATTAATATATCTTCCACGTGGAAAGGCTCTGATACCAGGGAGATCAAGGGATACAGCTACTACACCTTTTTAGTCAGGACTGCTTTCTATAGCAAAGAGAACAAAGAAAACACTAACAAAAGAATGATAATGGGAAAAGAGGTTTCGCTGCCACCTCTAAATTGTTAGAGTGAGCAAAGTCTCCTCTCCGGATGGAAGGAATGAGATAAACTATTTATCATCTTCCGACGGACCCCTATCCTCTCCCACCCCACCCCCCCTACACATATATCAAACGTTTCTCCCTCTACTTTGAGACAATTACTCAATAAGATCGGCTGATTCTTTCTCATAGTATTGATTTAGAAGAAAAAAAAGTTAAATCAAATAAAAACTTTTGCAAGCTCTTTCAATAAATAGTTACCGTATTTCCTCTAATTATAGAACCCATCTATGATGGCCCAGAAAGGGGGTCTTTAATTAGAGGGGGTCTATAATTAGAGGGGATCGTTAATTTTTAGAACGAAGTTTTCCAAAAAAAAAGAGAGCATATAGAGTTTTAGGAAAAACTACGAAAGTTCTTTTATACTTTCATCATTACATTTATAGTTTACACCAATATCTTTTCATCACTGAATTGCAGCCAAAATGAAACACCGTTTGCATACATTTAGTGGCAATTCAACTGACCTCAATATCTGAGTCCGAACCATTGCCAATACGTAAATGTTCAGAGGCACACATGTTGTGTTCCGTTTCTGTGGTTACAAATGGATTTCCAAGAAGAGACTCGTTCGGAGTGCCGATTTGCTCCTTGAGGCATTGCACACCTTTTTCGCACGGTTGATTTTCCTTGACACAATGTATTTTGCCATCATAAGAGCCGTCGACGAGAAAAGTGAGTGCACAGAACTCGAATGACTCAACAATGATTTTCGTGGAGAGACTGTTCCAAAAGGTCAAAATCCATATCCACCATTTTCACATAGATTTAGAAGGGCTCTGTAATTAATTGAAAGCACCAGAAAGGGGGTCTTTAATTAGAGGGGGTCTATAATTGGAGGGGGTCTATAATTACTTGAAATGATGCAAAAAAGGGGTCTATAGTTGAAGGGGGGTTATAATTAGAGGGAATTTATATTTAGAGGAAATACGGTAGGTTACAAATGCCTCTCCAGCATGATAAGACGGATGATAAAAGTTTTAGAATAATACGTTATGCATGTCCATTGCTTATGATTTTAAAATATAGTGACAAAACTTGTGTTAGTATAGTACAAGGTACTTTTGCTTAAGGTAGATAGAGGTACAGCAGCGTATTCTACAATACTTGAATACTCCCTAATTACAGAAATCATAGGACTGACCGTTATTTGTCGGACGGACCGTTATTATAATGGCCATACGCTGGGCATACGCATGAAATATTTATAAAAACCAGAAACGCTTATTAAACCAAAAGAGCCCAGGTTAGGGAGTGGCAACGAGCTGCTTAGTAGAGGGTCTATACTTACTAAAAAAGGTGGTTACGTTTCTATAGTTTTTTGCATTCTTGCCTAAGAAAAGGCACCCTCTAAAATATTATCAAACAACTCTATCATACAGCAAAATTACTTGAAATTACTTCATAATTCCACCAAATACTCAAAACTGTAGATGAACTGGTGTAATGTAGAAAGAAGGACCATAGGATTCATGGGCAAGGAGCATCCCTCTGATAATTTCCAAAGCAGAAATATGTTTCTGCTTATAGTCAAATGTATTTGCCAGCCATATGCATCACAAGTCGTTAAAAATAATTCCAACTTTCTATATCATAAGGAATATCCAAATCTTGTTTAAAATAGTTCTCATTGTTTTGAATGTATGAAGAAATTTCCGACACGTCAGTAATTAAATATTGTGAGTTGAAGGAGCCTTACATTAAATTCTTACGTTTGGTCAACAAATTATGTTCATGACTTCATACGTCTATCAGTTTCTTGCTATGAACCAATCATTTGATTTAGGGTCTTCTTCCACGCGAATTTTACAAGCAATTCCAAAAGTCAGAAAATCTCAGATTGCAGTTACAGGGAATCTTCCTGGTTACGTCGTCCAAGGAGCCTTCGTGCTAGTAGTGAGAACAATTTCGAAAACTGGAGAGGTAAATGCAGATTTTGAGTCTCTCAGTGCTATATCTTTGTGAAGGCCACAACGACTAGTTTTTTTGCATTTGATGTCTAGCATTTAGCACCTGATTTTAATGAAAAACATTTCGTCAAGGCCTTAATCACTTGAATCAATGCATTTTATCCAAAATCATAGTTTAATTCTCAACATGGTTTTCATTCCGTTAACTGTTAGATGCCACCAGAATATATCACCCTGCAATAGAGTCATATTATTTCTAAACCTTGGCCTATGCTTACTTTGAAGCGCATGAGGCACAAGTTCCAATGTAGGAAGTGTGTTTGTTTTGATTCTAGTGTACCTAGAGTGCAGGTTGGGCACTTGCCTATGCTTAACGGTTGCCAAGAGACCCTTTGGAGTGCGATTTACTACCTTATATGCTGTTTAAATGGACTACATTTGAAATAGTGATTTGCTTCTTACAAAGGCATTAGGTTGGATTGCGTTACCTAGTAGTCTTATATTGTTAGCCAAGTATCCTTATTGCTCAACGTGTTTGATAAATGATCAATAACTACAAACAATTTTTCGCATCTTGCATACAACACAAAGAAGTAAATGCATTTTTCAACATGTCTTACCCTTTGGAAGCCACTACATACGGAGGTCACTCACGATACCCCCAAGCTCCATCCTCAAAAACTAAAAGCTTTCTACGAGCCTAGAAAATCATGTGATTTAAATATAGTTATTAGGTTATATACTTATATTTTGTGACAGGTGAGTCATTTCGTAGGGTTTTTACATTTTAAAACTTTTGAGACGAAAATCGCTTTCCTGTGGAATTTTGTAGTAGTACTACCAGTACTACCGTCTAGAAAGTAAATTCCAGTACAACTCAGTAGGCTGTCAACAACAACACGACAGGGGGATCGATTTCGTTAAGGGCAGTTGGTGCAAACTTAGATAGCTTTAAACTCTTTCTTAGGCCAATAAACTAGCGGCGAAAGTGTGCGTAAATTTTACCTCAGAGAGTTACCTCATGCCCAACCAATTGATCTAATTTATAGAGATTATAAGAAGTACTTGAATCATATAACACTGAAGCACGCGCTTTCGGGTTTTCATCAAAATTTGTCGATTGGTCAGAATGCAACGCTGCTTTTAGAGTGCTACTCTTGCTAACTCAATGGGGCGCTTTACTTCGCTATTACACTTCCCATCACACGTGACTTGACTGTCTAGGTAATTAAAATGGTCGACTGATACGTTCATTGTTGACTGTAATCAGCTTATCTTTAGGCAATCCGCTACTAGAAATGACTAGATATTCTGTCTTCTTCGTATTCAATTCAAGATCCATCCTTTCACTCGCTTCAATGTCTAAAAGAAATCAGCAATGAGAACTGTATCGTCGGCATAACATATGTTGTTCATGTTCACGCCGTTGATAAGAATACCTTGTAGCTTTTACGAAGGATGATTTCTCCATAGAGATTGAAAAGATCGGGTGACACCACGCATGATGGCAACGAAATCGCTAATGTCCGAACCGACCCGCATGGCCGCTTCCTGCTCCCAGTAAAGGTTGAAGATGATTCGCATGTTCTTACCATCCAAATCAATGTTTTGCAAAACCTTTGCCAAATGGTTAGGCTTACCTTTGTCTACCAAATGCGTACATACTGTAAAAAATATGTAACTTAAAACAAAGGTAGCCCCATCTTTTCAAATTAGGCCAGATCAACACATCTAATTCAAATTGTCACAGCTCGATGAATATGGCAATTGATGCCAAACGAAAACCGGAAAGATAATTTTTCCCTTCATGGAAAGAGGCAACACCGGCCTTGAACGTCCCTATCAAAAGAAGAGGTGTAGTAAAAAACATGAGTATTCTTTGATGAGATGAGCATACAAAGACAAATTGTGTTAGAAAAATAACGAAGTCGTCACACTTTGTTATTGTACTCATTTTATTGTAATACACACAGACAAACACTTTACATGAAAAGGTCACGAACTTATATCCACATCTATATTTACAAAGATTAATGTTAAAAATTCGTCCAATACTTAATATCTGGGAACTTTAGGCGTGAAAGTATTTTGTAAAATAATAAGTAGTAGGTATGACCTTTCAAGACTAAAGAGTATTCCAAAATAGACCCCAAAGGCCAAGCCAGTTCTGCGGTATAATTAATATGATTATCATAAAATTACAAATGTGGTTTACTATAAAATTTCAGATTCACATATTACATTTATATATATATTTCAACTTTATTTTATAAATATTGGTTTGGTTTTTAATACATTCTCTCCAAAGAGAAAGGAGATAAATTGCGACTTAATCAAAACACCATAAGGTAGTGACATACGCCAAATACATCTACTCTTTTTGTCTTCCGGACGATTTTGTAAAGGGGAGTAGAATTGTCAGTGGTTAAAGTCTTGCCACAATAGATGCCATAAAATGGGGTCGGTAGCTTACTCGTTATATATTAATAGGTTAAAGGTTACCCTAAAACAGAATCCAAATGACCCTTGCCAGCCTTGCTCTTTCTGTTGGTAGACAAAATTCTAACGTACGTTTTATATAGAATGTGATAATGTACGATTAATTCTTAACGAATGGTATTCTAACCCCGGGCTTATCAACTTCCGAAAGTATATTAACCCCAACCCCCTAACAAAATTTCAAAGTACCCTCCTGCGTCCATTGGAATCAAGCTTTATTCTCACTATCAATAGAATACCAAAGTGATGACGTCACACAAACGACTTCCCTTTTGAGAAATCCCAATTATAACTACATCAAAGGGATAAACAAATAAAGCATTCAAACCTCATATCCACTGGGTGAAATAGCTTTTCGAATTTGATATATGTCTTTAGAAAACACAGTTAAAATAACAAGGTTTTGATAGGGATGTTGAAAAGTTTGAAATGATGTCCTGACAATTGCTCAAGATATGGTTCTCAAATTTGAACAGAATACTGTATCAACAATAAAAATTTAAAACAGCATTTATTTATCCTTTTTTGTTTCCAGTGTCTCTACGCAAGACAAACAAATGCTGTTGAGTTGAAAAATTATAAAGATTGTTACAACATTTAGCGAAATAATTTGTTTTCTTCTAAAAACTTTACGTACCCCTGGGTATGCCTTGAACCCTTAGCATCCTTTGTCTTTATTTTACCCCTCTAAATATCCTAGATACCTCCTAAGGGGAGCCATGGACCCCTTTGAGGAACACTGGTCTCTCCTCGTCGCTAGTGACCTTTCTGGGACTTCTGAAAAGCGGGAGGTGGGTTTTAAGACCGGCATCAGAATAACTTCTGATTACTAGTCTCCAAACACATTAGATTTAAGTAGATTATTTTTTGGTCTTTCCCAGCATGCTGATTGTAGCCTTTTGTGGTTATAATACTATGATGTCACTAAAATAATCAACGAGGTCATCATCAACTATTATGAAAATCGAAAAGTTTTAGAATTTTAGTGTCAGTTATATCACTTTTTCAAATTAAAATAATTTGTCTGTAGGTAATTGCAAGGTTTATGTAATAATAAATTTCTACATTAGTTATTTACCTATTAAAGATAGTATTTCGTTTAATTATTTGTCAATTCACTGCTGGCAATGTCAGCAACTTCGTCGTCTGCCTCCAATCAGCATCTAGATCTGAATCTTCTTGTACACAAATGCAAAAACGTTTAAAAGAATATGTCGTTTTGACACCCCTACTACTAATTAAAGGCACGCAATCAAAGGTGGGCGAGGAAAGTATGTGTCCGACCATTTGGTAAAACTAAGCCATGTCTCCCCCCC
>JAAAKM020004438.1:0-11707 GCA_010016025.2 Alatinidae sp. Z8VKAUB7J3 | reverse complement strand
ACATCAAACAGAGAGAATATTATAAAACCAGCTTATCTTTATAATTTTATGGATATCTACACTTATTTTTAATCTATAATGATATGTATTTCTATCATTATATGTATATCTATAATGACATATATTGGCCTATGTATACTAATTTACCTATTGTTACCCACCTCTACATTTAGCGTTCTAGTCACAGCATCTCCTCCATCTGCAGTATATGCTATGACAGTGACGTTGTTGTCACCGACATCCGTCGGAAGAATGGGAAATTTAAGTGTAAGAGCATCATTCGCAGCAATACGAACTAATTGCGGCTTGGTTCTTTTTGATGAGCCCTGGTCGTAGCAAATTCCCTCATCCGCTGTCATATATACTCTTGACTACGTCGGAAAAACAAACAGAACAACAGTAGGCTAAGAACTTTTATCTCATTTCAATTTTAAACGAGGTTTTCCAAGCAATTACTACGTTACTGTCGTTACAGGAAGAGAACTATTCACAACTAAAAGTAAGAAGTCAGTTTTAATGAACTCTTTGGGATTACAGGTAAATATGTTTGGCCATATTCTAAAACTGAAAGTAAAACTTGACCATATTCACATAATATCATGACCTGCGTTGCGGACTTTTCTCATGGTTTAATTAATGTTGGTATTTTTGCAGAGATCTTTGATACCAATATAGCACTGATACGATAATTGTACGAAATATCTTCGGCAAGTATTGTCCGTGTCACATTGCAATCGTATTGTAAACCAGGTTTGGTGTGGTAAATATATACAAAATTAAACGACCTACTTCTGATGTTAACATATGATTTATATTTCGTTATTTTAAAAGTTTATCATAGCAAATCATAGCATTAAATCTATTAAACTTTAACGCAACTAGGCAATCCCTACTCAAAACACGATTGAATCCGCATTGACGAACCAGAACAGCTGATCATAGAAGGATTTGTCTTACGGCAGAGATAGCTGTGGTGATTTTTGTTCTGATTTCGTGAAAAGGCAGATAAAATTCGAGTACAATAGTGCAAATTTAGCTACTTCTGCGTTACATAATTTACATATTGTGCAAGGTACGACAAATAGATTACTTCAAAAACGTAACCTGATGCACATATTTGCTCACCTACTTCGTGAAATGATACAATAGTTCTATCGATATAGCCAAGCTAAAAATGTTATGTGTTGCTATAGCACTGACACGATAGTACTACGACATTTTCTATTTCAAGTGACTTTCGTAATATATTGGGCGGAGAAGAAGTTCACTCTTTCACACTACATAAAATACAAGGAGTTACATAATAGTAACATTAATCTTTAAAAATGACTATCTTTCAAACGAAATAGGCAGCCGAACTTACCGTTAATCTGTTTCTATCGTAATTAAAAACAGTCGCAGACATCATTATCTGTTCACCACGAACAACAGAGTAAGGAAGATTGAGCTGAACAAAGACCGGTTTGAAAGCCACAGTCTCATAGGAATCAGCTACTCCTAATCCAGCTTCGGCATTTGACGCAAACGCTTGCAAAACCCATGTTGTTATAGTGTCCGGAACTGTAACGTCCATTTCGGCTATGCCAGAAGCGCTGTGAAAGGGGATTAAGCAGTGACTAAATACGGGCCAATGTATAAATATTTACATATATATAATTTTGAAAAGAACACCAGAGAAAGAGAAACTATTTAACCACCGGGAATCGAACCCGTTACCCATTCTTTTGCGGCGTGCGCTCTACCAGCTTAGCTAGGTGACATCCGACGTTAACTTTATTTCTCTAGTACATAATATATATTATATGATAAATATGATAGTATATAACATATAACATCATAGTAAATTTAATACATAGTATATATGTTACAGGCATTTACTTAAATCGGGCATTACACGTAATGACCAATTCATTCAGTCATGACGCATCATGACTGAAATCTCAAGATATTTCACGCAATGACTGAAATTAAAACAAGTTCAAATATAAGGACTGTGGTTTGTTTACGCTTCGGAATTATGGTAATACGTATCGAAAATGCAGATGTAGAACCTCTCTATGTTGAAACTTTTTGAGACACAATGTAGATTAGAATTTATTACACCGAATTCGAACTTAATTTTTAATAATTTCCATTACCTTGTTATACAGTTCTTTGTATTTTTCTCAATAATACTAAATACACTTCTCGTTTGGCTCTTCGACTATATTTTTCACTTGTTATTTTCTAGCGTGCAAGACGTTTCCAGTAAAAATCTACTCAATCCAGAAAATTTCTGTCGACATCTTTTTAGTTACCATTTTTCTCTTTCGACCTCATAGGTTAAACTGAAAATTGAGCAGGCTTGGGGTGTTAGGAGAACCTCTTCCTTTTTTACTTCGATGCTCAGGAAGCTGCACTCATCAAACCAAAAAAGTAGACTTTTTGTTGAGAAAATTGTTTACAACTCACGCGTTTTCCAATAATTATTTATGTTCATTGACAATTCGTCAACATCATTATGTACCGTTGGTAACACCTTGTAAGTATATTGCTAGAAAATAGGAAATCCTAAATACAAGTCATCAATTTGAAAACGCGACCTTTGTCGACAATTACCAAGGGGCTTCCTTTAAAGGTATTTGCAGAACGACATTGTCCTTTTTCACTGTGATGCTTTGAAAGCTGCATGCATCAAATCAAAGAAGCAGACGCTCAGTCGCGCACGTATTATTTTCAACAATGTGTTCCATTCCTCTCTTTCGAGAATAAAATCGTCACTTAACGCAACATTCAAATTTTGTGGCATAAACCAACTTTCAATAATTGTTATTTTGTATATATTGATTCAAGTGAACGAAATTAAATTCTTGAATGAATACTATTAGATTATGCAATACTGATGAGGTTGACTCTCCTTATGTCGCTGATGCTGTTGCCGTTTTCGTCAGCAGAAATGACTGGTATTAATTTCTCACACAAAGGCTCCTAACATCTTGCTCTTCACTTTACATACAACAAGGAGCAACAGCAACAGTAAAATTTCCTTGACGTTAGAGTTAAAAGAGACAATTCCAGTTTCTTAAGTAGTATTATGAGAAAGTCCTCGTTTATGGGATAATACAGGCGCTGGTACTAATTTTGCCTTACGTCACGTAAAGCTAATAACATTGTAACTCTAATTAATCACGCTCTTGTCATTTGCTTAAAAAGTAAACTCAGTAATGAACTGTCTGTCATTGCAACTTTTTCTCTTGAAATTATTCCACTAAAAGTTGTTTCCTTGCATCCGAAAGGGCGTTCTACCTGTCGCACATAAAAGTGTTTGTTTACGAAAGTTGGTTCTGTGCTTATTCTTGCAAGCAGATTACTTTATGAATACTTTTTTGATAAGTAGAGCGTTGTACGTCGAATTGTTTTGCATGTAAAATACTAAACACATTAATTTGCCATCATTTACTTTCTCAAGTTGTAGTATCCTTGTCCGGCTTGAAAGACGTTTGTTGAAGTCCTGCCCTTTGATCATCAACTGTTTGATGGCACCTTGCCTTAGGCATCAATTTCCTGCTAAATTTCTCATATACTTTGTACAGTTCTCTTTTAAACAAATTCTTATAGTCACTTGGGTTCTGCTGCTAGGGTTTCATCGTGGCTCATGTTATCAAAACATCCACTCCTTGATCATTTGATTATGCAATCGACGTAAACTCTCATTGAGTTCTAGTCTCTCTTTAAAAACAAGACTATTGATAGATCCACTGCCTATTGTGAATGTCTGTCGCCTTCAAATCATTGCATTTGTTGCCTAAACTATTCCAGGCACATAATATAATCTTAAAATTTAAATTTTAGTCATTACGTGAAATGCCTAGAGATTTCAGTTATAACGTGTTATGACAGAGTGAATTAGTCATTACGCTCTATGCCTGAAAACTTCAGACGTACATGTAATGTCCGATTTCACTACATGTCTATGACATATATATCATATACAGTTACCTATAATTATATATATGAATTTATATTACTAATAAGCGCTAAGGATATCGTTGCAAACGTGATCAATATAGCAAGGCAGAGTGTACTATATGCAAAGATAATAAAATGAAATCAAATTAACTGAGTTACTTTTGCTTATTAGTAAAATCTATATTATAAATATATATACATAGATATATATATACATATTTATATAGGAATTAAGCAGAGAATACAATGTCAATTTCTACTGCAGTTTCATGTTTTCCAGAAAACACTGTATTGAGCACTGTGATTTCGAATGCTAGTGTTATCATATTTTTGGCTACATATTTATATATATATATAAATATATAAATACAAATATATATATCTGGACATGCAAAAAGTCAAGCATCGCATTTGGGGTATTGTGCTTTTGGTGTATGACGTAAAAAATAAATTGAAACCATCTTACCTAATGACTCCTACCTAAAATGCTGTCATTATAGTAGATTTTTGTAAAGATAATATGTCGAAGTTCATTCGTTCTGTCTCACGTTAAGATAAATTTGGTTATAACCCTCTATATATTCATCACAACGCCCCTTATTAGACTTTTTATCCGCGAGTGGGTTTCACTATCGTAAACTTAATAAATTTTCATCTGGCTGGGATCCATATAAATTGGTCGAATTAACAATATTGATCTATCAGTAAAGTAAGTACAAATTTGTTGGGAAGAGAATTGGCCTTCTTTACCTAAATGTATTGTATTCTTATATTAGAACAAAACCCTGCAGATTAGTACGGTTGACATACCCCGTATCGCTGATAAATCATCTATTTAAACCTAGAGGCAGATTTCATGTATGCCTTGGTTTTAATAGCATCACATAAGCCTACATACTGAGGACGATTTACGGAAAAGAAACTAGATGCTTACACGCCGAAAATGAGACCTAAAGGTGGCACTGTTGTAGATTTGTAATCACAACCTTACATATATCATTATTTTTTGTACATTTTGGTATAATGTGAACAGCAGTAAACGCCTTGTTTAGTTTCTAGGCGGCAAGACTGCAGCTCAAATCTGAGGATCTCACAATTTTTGATATTGGGCCAACGGCTCTGACAACTTTTCAACGCTACTTCTCCTTAAGATGTTATCACTAAACTTAGAAAAAATCGATAGCTGAAATATCTAAGGAAGGAAAACCCATGGGAAGCAAGGCCACATCACCATCTGGTCTAAAACTGCCCACTTTATGTCGTACGTTGTTTTGTACCGACATCCATTATCTTTTTATACGATTTACAGATTAGCCAAGTTTCCAGCCGAAGCCTCCGTTCATATTCAAGTAAAATCAATTCTAAAAAGCTGCATACAAAGTATAATCTGATAGACTTCCCTAAAACTTGTAATTTACCTAAACTTCCCAAAATTACTCGTAATTTGACACCTTAGTTTGTTAAGTTACATCTTTCTTAAACAGGAGCTTTAGAAATACATTGTTCACGGGGAAACGTTCCGAATAAAAGACTTGTAACTTTTCAGGATGATTTGATTGGGCTGGAGTGAGACAACATATTGTTGAAAATGAAATTCAAGCGTACTTATAAACTTACATGTAGTCAATAACTGGCGCGAAAAAAGGGCAAAGTAATTCTTAAACTATCAAAATTGTACGTTTTGAGCAAAAAATTATTGTTGACACGTAATCTCAACATATCTAACAAAGGTGTTTTCGTGGCGGTGCTTTTACGGGAGAGTTGTGCTATTAAAGATACAAGATGTCCTATTTTATGGCACTTGCGCACTTCACACGCTTTGGACCCAAGGTCGAAGCCCTTCATCACTCAAATGTCAATACTGTCGTTACTACTTCAACTTACTCAATCTTTAAATCACCAAATAGCCAGGTTTCGGGAAAATTGCTTCTGAACTGAACTTGACGATTGTCTTCAACAATCTCCTCCTCCTCCTCCTCATCTCCCAGCGAGCGGCCGAGCCCTTGAATAATCAACAAGATACTACACTTGCGCATCATCCTTCTAACAAAACAAAAATAACAACTGAAGCTAAAAAGCTGTAAGAATCAAATCCGCGTCGCTAATAAAATACTTAAGTGATGACGTCACAAACTTTTCTTTTCGAGAAAATCCAAACTACATCGAAGTGGTAACCCAACCACTACATGTCTGGATACAAAATGTTGCGTCCAAAACTCCCATCAACTGCGAGAAACGACTGTTTAAAATTGAAAAGAGGCCCTACGGAAAGAATCTAAATTTTCTCAGTCCATGAAATTGTAAACCGGATTCAAATAACAAGGTTTTGATGGGCATGATTCAAAGTTTAAAAGGGTGTATATTAAAGATTGCTAGAGACATCGCCCTAAAATTTGAAAAGATTATCTATATCAGCAAGAAGAACGCACGCAAATAGTCTCGAACTTCTGGTATTAATTAAACTGTGACGTCAAACTTACGCACTCTATTGTACGCTGGAAACTTTCACAGAAAGGGTCGTAATTTCTTATTTAGTCAAGAACTGTAACTTTAATGACATTAAATCTATTTATAGCATGTCAAAAGCTCCTTAAGTGAATAACTAGTACAATTTATTTAGGTAAATAAATCTCTCCTAGAGAATTATGTGCAAAACAAAGGCTTGGCAACAATAGCATGGCGAAAGAAGGAGAAAGGACCGTGAGACTTCCAATTATCACCGACGCATTTTTAAACGCGCCGTTTGCGCTCAAAATATTTCATTAACGCCCCAGGGTACGAGAAGTCTTCAACGCAGCAATACAATACATTATCAACTTGTCTTTATAGAATACATGTTTCCCTTGACTGTCTCATAAAATAAACAGGCATTTGTTTTAAATGCCATTTAGCCCTATTTATGTATTTAAGGCCGTTCTCTATGGTCTTAGATTTAATTTGTATAGATTTAATTTGTTAAAAGGTTCGAAGTAGAGATATGGCGTCATCAAAATCGATAATTAATGCTAATGTATGCGAATGTATTAAGAATTTAATTTTAGATGATTCTACAAAATATTTGTAAAATTCATGAAAAACATCTCGAGTTATAGCCTTTTGAAACTTTCCACCATATATGGTCAACTTTTTTACCAGGGTCACGTGACCAGATCACAGGTCGTGACGGCCAAATTTTTCTTACCAGAAGTTTGCCAGATAAAAGTTAGGAAAAGTCAGTTTCAGCAACCTAGAAGAAAGCATTCAAAAGTTATTAAACAATATTCACAGCCGTGGGCCTACTAGCGATAAACATCGAAATCTTGAAGAATTCTTTTAACAACGCCCCTATTTAGCGCCTCCGTCTTAAAATCTCTTGGATCTGTAAACAAACACCTTTTCATAACACAATATCAAAGTTATGCCTTAAACTCGTTCAAACGCTAAAAGCTGTAAAAGCTCTCAAGTCCCGGTCGAATATCTTTATAATAAAAAATATATACATTGGAAGGTGAGCATCTGCAATATTCATGCTGTTCTAATAAATTTAACTCAATCACTAATAACTGTATGAATAATCTTAGAAACACTGGGGTTTTAAACTTTGTAACAGTAGATTTATTTCCTAGCTTTATGCCTTAACCTACCCCTAACAAAATTCAGGGTATAACCGAAAAACATCGGTACACCAAAAATATATTTATCTTTATTAGAAACGATGTCATATGAACATAAATACAGTTGTACAAACCTTTGCAACAGCCAATAAACATCAGACGACATTGTTTAGTTGTCTTTAGTTTTCTTTGCTCTTCTAACTCTTCCCATAGTACTTTGCATGACTTTGGTGATTTTTGTGCTTTTTGGCCGTGTTCACAACAGCTGTGTACTATAAGAGTAAAAAAACAACGTTTATTACACTGAATTAATAAAAGGAGGAGATGTACCAATGAGTGATATATTATCGTTAAGAAACCGAATCTCTTTTAAAAGTCTATAGTACAGGCTACAATGTTAAGAATATTGTCTCATCTTTTGTGCCAATTACTTAATCAATGTGGGGCAGCAAATCCTAACATATTTGGCATAGGTAGATCACAAAAGAAATGGTTGATTGTCTGATGTTGTACTTTCCATAACATGAAATGAAATTATCCTCATTAGAGAATCCCTTAAAATTGATCTTATATAATCGTCTGCCGTTTCTTTAATCAGGTGCTTGATTGTTTCTTCGCTTAATAAAAAATGCTTTCTGGTAACGAAAGGATTTTGAGCATTGCTGGGAGAACTTGGCAAATGCTAGGGGTAAGCAGCATCTTACCTATCTCTTCGAGTTTTAAACTCAGGCTTGTAGATGTTTCGAGTGATATTTCCACCATCATGTCCCACAGATACTTCCAACAAAGCATTCATTAGAATTGTGCCTTAACTGTGCTTATGCTTGATATCCTGATACTCCAAGAATCCAAACATTAGAGCTCTCGCAAAGCTGAGCGTCAGTCATAGTGACTGATGGAAGATTGGGTTTATGTTCTGGTCGCTAGAAATAATTATAGCTTTCTGTTGGAATTGAAATTAACTGGTCACTTTATTCCATACTTAGCGCCAGTACGAAGATTACCTTCAAGAGGATTTGCGACTGTCACTTTTCGTAACATATATGGTTTGTCAAGGCGAGAATTAATTTTAGATTAGATTAGATTAAAATCCAAACGGTAAGATTATTATTTATGAAAGACCCAAGGAGAAACCACTATCGATGAAGGAACTAATTGAAGGGCAGCCAGACCTTGATATGACGACCACATAAAAAATTTGTGACATAAAAGGATTTTGACCGACATATTACATGCCTTCAGTTTTGCGATAAAATCAGAGTGACAAACTTTATCAAAAGACGTGAAAATCTCAAACACAGTAAGTTTGTAAAACTTTACTTTTGAAGCGTACCATACATATCTGTATGTGACTCAGTAACCCCGCATAATTTGCATATCAACTACCTTTCCTAAGAAAAGTTGCGAAGGTGCGGTACCTTCCATCTAGCAAGCATAGAATCGGAATTATCCTCGGTCTTTATGTTCATTGCATAATCTTGAGTCATTTTTCAAAATGTAATCAAGATATCTTGCGGCTTCGTTTTGACTCCAACAAACATCTGCAATTATGAATTTGGTCTAAACTAGCTTCATTTCTTGAATAATAAAGCCGCTTAAGGTCATTTTACAGCTTTGCATCATGCTCACATAACGTCGCATTGAAAGTATAGATCTGAGATTTACCAATCTCAATAATTATTATACAACTAGCCTATTACTACTGTCTGGCACTATGTATACAACTTCATATTTATCATTTACTCGTATCAATTATTGGCACCAACAAGCTAAAATGACCTCATTGGCTCTACTTATTCCAAGCCAGGCTTAAAATTCTATTTTGATGCTAGGGACTGTCTTCTCATATTACTTTCTTCAAGGAACTGTAGAGAGTTGTCGTGAAAAAATTGCTACTTACGAATAGGGGGCGTAAGCAACGCCCCTTCATGCCCCTTAAATCCGGCCCTGGGTTAGCTTCTTCGCATTCAAAACTGGTTTGCAATACAATACCAATGGAGATAAATTATTGTGACAAGAGTTTTTTGCTCCTGGAAACATGATCTGGTAGGATAGTATGTATTCGACAGAGATCAACGACTCAAGCGACACATCAAGCAATACATATAGTAACAATCTTAAGCTACGATCGATATAGAACACTTTAAAACATCTGACTGCATCAACTGAAACTGCGTCTGATGTAGGTTATGCATCAGTATGGCAAAGAAAGTAACAGGTTACTGGCTTCCTATTCTGTACTTTTCTGTCCGTAATGATCTGAAAAAAGTACACGGTTTTACTCCTTGCACTTCCAATCTGTTCCGTACTAATGTCGCATCAAAAATATATGGGGGTTTTAATGGCGTACAGAGCACTTTTTAAACGGATGCTCTTCTTGACATTATCAATTATTGTTGGGTAATGCAGCTCTTCCCTTTCTGATACAGAAAGCAACCAAACTATCCTCCGGACAGCGGCGGCCCATTTCTCGACCACAATGCAAAAATTATGTGTAGAAACTAATTAAATGCAGTGAAAACATCTAGGTAACCCTTGGAATTGTACGTACTCTCTGTCGACCTTCGTTTCCTTCCGGGCTCTTCGTCCGGAACGCTACACCTAAGATCTGAAAAAAACAGAATGCTTCCCTTTAGTTTAAAAATATGAAAATAATCTGAACGTTTATTGATTGTAAGTTCAACAGAATTCAACAGAATGGCAAAATGGTTACATAGATAAAAGATCTTACGTC
Organism: Alatinidae sp. Z8VKAUB7J3; assembly: GCA_010016025.2. Lineage (NCBI taxonomy): Eukaryota > Metazoa > Cnidaria > Cubozoa > Carybdeida > Alatinidae > Alatinidae sp. Z8VKAUB7J3. The sequence continues at coordinate 1,432 of JAAAKM020004438.1, read as the reverse complement.
AGACACAAAAACACCAGCATAGACCAAAAAGAAAAGCACGGGACTCTATAATCAGCTGTATTTTAAAGAGACTAAATTTAAACTGCCTCGGCTAGAGCTTTTGGGTCTAACTGAAAAGGCCGATGTAAACTGTAAAAGCTCTTTTGTCTGAAAAGCAAAGCTTGATGTAGAATGACTCTAAAATAACCAATAACGTTAATAGCAAACCTTGCCGTCGTTATAATACAAAAGCTCTAGTACATGTCCATTTTATTATAGTCTGTATTTTCAAGTAAGTGCGGGACTGTGAGCAAGCCATATTGCTTATACGTAATTCAGTAGAGAAAATAGAAATCGGAAGCAAAAGAAATAGAGGCAAGGATCAGCAACTATAGCGTCTTCTTTGGCAGTTGTTTTCATTGTAAAATATACGCGCATCAGGCATACTTATATAGATATCCATGAGAGATATTAAGGTCCATAGCAAATAAAGGATGGCAGATACCGTTGAAGTCTGTCAACTAACCTCAAACGTCGTGCAGCAAACACAGCCAGCCCAGTAATCGCAGCAAGTCATGCATACTACAGTCTCACAAATTGCGGAAAGCACGACCTTTACGACTAACTGACCTGTTTTCTTAATGTCATAGAGAAGACTGAATTTGAAAAAACTGTTTCGAAGAGAAAATGTTCTATAGCCTTGTTTACTGACGTCCAAAGAGGAGTAACAAATTCCTGAAAGAAGTTAGTTTTAAAGAAAACGGTATGTATGTAGGTTTCAAGGTTGTCGTTGTCGGGGTGGCTGTGGAGGATGAGCTCTTCTGCTCTGATAAAATGCCTTAATAGAAGGGGAACGCTAAAGCCTCTGACAATCAAGTCCAGCTGCTGACCATCACGCGGCAGAAATGTACTGCAGACTGGAGAAGGGGAAAAGGACGAGTTTCTGGTACCTAAAAATCAGATGCTTCGGGTAGATGGGACTCGTAGCCATAGTAGGCAAACCACCAACGAGAAGGAAATACTCTAAATTCAAAACCAGGGTAGGTAGGCCTAAAAAGCCTTGGTCAGCAGCCTACACACACGATTGGGCAGATGGTAAAAATTAGCATGGTCATGGCGGCTCGTCTAAGAGAGGGAAACTCTAAAATTAAACCTGCAGTCAAAGTAGTCTTCATCTTGCGCCTGCTTGTTACTGGAGGTTCACCACCGAGATTTAGAGAGTGGTGTACGTGTAGTAGAAGCTTACATAACTTCAATCCTCTGGTGTACATATGTCTCAAAATATGAAGTAAGATTTCGAGCTACTTATTCACTATTTTCACTAATCAAAGTCCTATGGCGATGGAGGAGTGGCAACGTGTGCAGACTCGAACGGTTGGGAGCATACAGTCACAAATCTGCACGTGGGCGACAGGAATCTTATCCTAACATCATTAATGTGTATTCACTTGAC
>JAAAKM020004437.1:0-11708 GCA_010016025.2 Alatinidae sp. Z8VKAUB7J3 | reverse complement strand
TCTTGCGTCTATACAGCCCAAGCGATGTCAATGTCTCTTTTCTTGTAGCCCTGATGCAGATCATATGCGGCCACCAGGATTTGAAGATGACATGTTTATGTGAAAAGACACTATTCAGTTTTGTTGATGCCGACATGTGTTCCAGAGATTAGCTGTTACATACTATAATAACATTTTGTTCGTCTGTCGAGTTTATTAAGCATTGCTAAGTATGATTCAAAGTCTAATTGTAAGGCTTGAAGTCATGAAAGACAAGGGCCTTGATCAAAAATACCACTTCAGGTAAAAGTCAGGGAATAGTTCATAAACTTTGGTTAGCTAACAAAGCCTCTAGTTTTTGCCAGGGCATTTTCTAGCGCAAATTAATTATTGTCCCTTTCTGATTTTTTGGCTCTAAAACAGTTACCTTTATTACGATTTCTAAGTATATTTCTGCGAAGGCCACGTATTAAGAGTTACACGAAGCTGTGAAAAATGTCAACCAAGGCAGACAAAGCTCATGCCATATAATCAGAGGAATTTAGTGAAATCGATAAACGAAAACCCGCAAGTACATAAATTGGAAACAGTATTACGTTGTGGATGTTGACTGGACCTATAATTTTGGTTAAAGTAATATGTAACCGTCATCGCCTCCATTGTGTTACACAGTTGATTGTGAAGACGATTTCTAGTTCTTAATTCCCACAGCTCTGTTATTCCAATCAAGGAGCCTGTTAGAACCAGGCGATCCGGCCTCTCCAATGAATTTCTTTTTGGGTTAGTATGATAATTTTTCCTGCTTGTCCTTGTTCAAACTTTAGGAATTCTTATCGGCTACTCGGAATCTCCCACTTTAATATGACCCTTAGCCTGTAGGCGTGTAATGATTTACCAACGCATTACCCCCTATATTATCTAAAGATAGCTCTCAGTTACTGCACCCCTCCTGTCCCTCTACTTTTCGTTTACTCACCTTATGATGCTTCCCATGCAAATGATGTAAATATTTGTATAATACCAAGTAATAATATCTGAGAAAGCGAGTTAATTCTGTTTAAATTTCTTTCTTCAGCTCCGGTTATCTGCGTCATATTTATACGTTTCTCACCGCTGCTCCAATGGAAATGTTATGTAAATCATCGTTCTTACGGCACATATCATATCCCGCTGAATTTGCCTTCAGGACTCTGGCCGTCGACATTTGACCATATATGATCGTTGATTAAGAGATAAACGTTGTTTACTATCTCTAAAAATCATCATTGGCTTCCATGCGAATTAGTTTAGTGAATTTGGCTCGGGCATCAAGATCACATACTACAGGCACGTTTCTAACTAAAACGTCCTATTACCAAAATGCAAGGGCCGTTTGTGACTGCGGCTATTAACCGTAAAGAAGACAAAATGGCTGCCTGAGGATTCAACTCGATCCTCTACGAATGATGATCGAAACTGTATATGTGACTTCACGAATAAAAAACTCAGTCCTGAGATTTCTTTAGAACCTAAATAAACGTAATTCGAAACCACTTTATACGGTTGAAATTTATACAGGAATAAACCGGAAGTCATCGTTAGGCCATAATGGCCTTGGTTACGTGGTGGCAACGACAGGTTTAATACTGTGTTTTATACATCCACTACAAATAGGTCTTCACTATTAAGAGTGTTGTCAAAGATTTTTGATAGATTGTATTGAGTTACAGCTATATTTACGTAAGGGGATCCTGTTATAGGTGATAACTCAATAGATATAATCATCTAAAAGAAAATACTGTGCTGAACATATGGTTGTCACCGCGTAGCCTAGACCATTCTAGCTTTGGTTTTAGTAGCGTATTTAAAAAGAACCTTATCATTGAAAGGTACGAACCACCTGTCAACTGTATGAGAAGGTGATTAAAGACTTCCGCTCCGTAATATATTGCTGTTGTATGGAACTGTACGGTTACAAAGTCCGAATTGCTACAGTGAATCATAGTTTCATTAAGCATCATGTAGGAAACAATTAGTAAAAATCACGGGAATGTTGTAGTGCCAATGGAAGGGAAGACTGCCAATAGCCCTTATGCAGATTTAGAATTTTCTCTAGAATTAGCGGACTAACTCTGGAAGACCTTTTAATAACATCACACAACAATCAGCAATTTAAAAGGTACTAGTGAAAATTCGAGCGGTATTGGGTGAAAACTGACCCTAGGCCTATTAAAAGTTATTTCCTAATCACTTAACATACAACACACATTTTCGTACAGGTTTTTTTTCTATAAGCAACTTAGTTGCTTAGGTGTGAGGCCTCGATTTGTTCCAAAATCTAAGCAACAAGCTAAGCAACTCGAGGGCTCATATTCAGGAGGGACAATTTTAATACGCCTGAAAAACAAATCAAGAAACGTTTTTCATTAAAAATTGATTACAAACTGTTGATATATAATAAATATCACACTGTTGATAATGTGTCAAGCAACGAGATCAAAGATCCAATCATTATTTGGTATTTCATCATGTACAACGGAACGAAATTCGACGATAACCTGTAGTGATACCTAAGCAACTACTTAAGCAACTGCAGGCCTGATTTTGGATAATTGCTAAGCAACTCGAGGCCTGACCCCGAAAATGGAGTTGCTTATAAAAAAAACCAACGTGTACGTAACTTCTTAATTTTCAAGGAAATTTCATACATGAAGTATAGGATTTAATTATCTATGCGTTATTGGAAAAATAATGGCTTGAATCCAAATGAATTTGTTCGCATGATTATTTATTTCAGAATTTTCTCCGTTACATCTTGGTCAAAATTGGATTAAAGTATTATTTGAATGTTTTTACTTATAACATTCTCCTTAGGACTCATCCTCAGTAATTGATAACTTCACCGGTTTCTGTAATATGCGTAGGGTAACGGGCCATGATTTTTAACTGGATAGTCTTGTTGATGGGCAAGTGAAAGAATCATACGTTAGTCATTTTAAATTAAGTTCTAGACGTGAAGTTATTTGGTATGATTAATCAAATAAATTATCAACATGATCACACAATTAGACGAGTTTAAAATAGAATAAATGGATAAAGATGTTGATTCCTTGTTCTTGGCCGCATTATTCATTTGATCAGCATTAAAAGTTAAAGTAAGAGATAGCAGATAGATGGGGCATCTGCAAATAATATCACCACCCTTCGTTTCGCATATCTAAACATGTCTCCTATACTCTCTTGACTGTACTGTACCCATCTATGATTCGTCTTACGAGTTTACCGTAAGAAATTTCAAGTTAGTTTGTTTTTGGATGATTTAACTACAAAATAACGATAAAAAATTTGAATCGGCTTCTTATTGAAGAAAATCTTTATCAGGCAGCCTGGATAACAATGTTTGATGCTTTGAAATTAGAGTTCCTAAAAAAACTGTTAAGCTAGTTACTCCATACTATGAACAATATGCGTTGTATGAACAGCATGCTGCTTTTGGAAAAATGAAATCAAGTAATCATCTCAGCATAAATGCAGAAACAGTATTGTCAAAAAGAACCTCTCAATAGCTGGTCCTCTGCCCAGTAACAATAGCGAAGAAAGATTACTCTTGGGAGCCTAATAGAAGGGGGGGGTTGGAACAAACAGGGGGTTTGGAAAAATTTTAAAAACCTAATAAGCGGGGGGAATAGACGGGGGGTTGGAAAATGGCCATAAAGGAAGTCAAGAAGCAATGTTTAGAATCAACTGCAACTCCCTGAACGTAACGTAATACAACACAAACAATAGCCAGTTATTCGAAGTCATGGCAGTCTCCTACATGCCTTCCAAGATTTTAAAAATGCTCCCCTCGTAATCTTGCCCAATGACAGTATTATTGCTAACATCTGTAATGTGCGTCTTCACACTTTTTAGAGCCTCGTAAAAGGGCACCTTCATAATTTAATGTGTGATTTTCATATTTTGATAAGGACATTTTCTACTTACCCGACAAAATACCTCCTCAAAAAATTGTCATGGGAGGGAGATTACGTAAAAATTAATAGGCGGGGGGGTTGGAATAAGAATGTCCTGGGTGGAAAATTGTTGAACAATTAATTAGCGGGGGGGACGCCTATTAGGCACCCAAGAGTACTTAATTTCGTAGCAAATGTAGCATCTCACAACAATAACTAGCATTGGCAAAGTTAGCTTGAAACTAAACAAAGAATAAATCGTGGACTCCGTTCAATGAGGCTGCGAGGGAGATTCCTGATGAAGTAATTGGAACAGGGCAGAAACAAACCCCGAACAATTCATCATGGACAATTCATGGAATCTTATTGACGAAAGAAAAACAGATCAAAGTAGCTAAAGACAAGAAGAAGACAACGGATAATTGGAAGTTTTAAGACAAAAAAAGTACCAAATTTTTGAACAAAAAAGCAAAAATGATTTGCAGCAGGGATCAGAGGGCATGGTTTGAGGAAAAAACAGTAGACGTTCAAAATGCAGCTGATGCTGACGACACCAAATCACTCTAGAAGGTAGAAGGGGAGTTGAGCGGATGCTACAGTTCTAATCACAATAACATATCCTTCGTCATCATTGTCGCCCAAACAAATGTGAAGACATCTTTGAAATTCTGCTCAGCCTAACTGAATATGCAAAAACAGAGGAGTGACTAAAATAAATGACAAGGATATAAACTGTTTTCTCTTTTTTTCCTTAGTGACATCGACCTCGATTCATAAAAAACTGTGAACTTGATATAGTGACTGTAAGCCACACACCCGGAAGGCTTCAATGGTTAAAATAATGTCTCGAAATAAATGAAGTCAACGTACGCATCCGCATAAAATGTCAAAAAACAGTCAATGAGCACAGGTGTACCAATTCATCCTCCAAAAATAATCAAAAGCAATGACCTGGAGTTTGAAAGAAAATTCCGATGCCTAGGATGCGCCAGCAGTAATAATTGAGATGCCCATCCAAATGCACAGTTTCGATTCGGATAAGCTGCAGGAAACATGTACCTCGGTATGTCAATTGTGGTGCCCGGTGCTATTTATGCATGTGAGACATGGAAGAGCACTGCTTCCATAGAAAACATTTTGGTGTCTTTCAGACTTTCGTAAGTTAAATACTTCGTACATCATGAAGGTATTACATCATCATGAAGTGGTCTGGGCTAGAAAATCTATCAAACATTGTCAGAAAGAGAGTATTGTATTTGTCAGGACATATATATTACGGCTACCATATTAGATTGCGTTTGGCAGGACATTAATGTTGCTGCAAACAAACCAGATTGCCACACACCACATTGTTATGGATGAGTGTGGAATGGAAGCGGCAAAGAGGTGTGCCGCCTTTTACCTAGCGCTGTAGGCTTTGTCAGGACCTACTCAAGCAGGACTGAAACTAAACTGGCAAAAACAATTTCCAGCTGGCCACTTAAGTTGGAGGTAACTCCTTGCTCGATGCTCCAGGGACTGGAGGAGCCAAGCCAGAGTAGGTCTTGACAAGAACTGTACTAACTACAGCTTCCCTGTCAGTTTTAAGGCTTCCTGGGGTTGTTTACGTATTGCACCGGCCTGAAGATGTACGATCTTGCTTCCATTCTGGCAAGAGATTGTAAGGTGACCTCAGATGTTAAGACAATGGTGTTCCTAAAGCTATGAAAGCTTAAAAAGCCACATGTATACAACTTGCAATAAAAATTTGCCGTACTGGGTTTACTTTCTTGAACGTAATATTTATTGCTGCACTGCCGTTGAGCTATGACACAGTAACCTTTGATGGGCTATGAAAAGGAAGGTTTCCAGAGTATGTATATACACAGAAGACGTCTTGATATTGTTCAATAGTATTAACATTGTTGCTACCATACTGCAAGAGCGGGAGGAATATCATAACACGAAACAAATCCGGAATTATGACGTCGGAAGTTCTAGTAAGCTATAAATTGGGTACCGACAAGCACTATCATGGAAAAACGGAAACGTTCGAGAAAAAAGTAAAGACGACACGCGAACGATCCTTTACAGGGCATGGTGGTTTTTTACAGTCATAAGTTTTCGTGGTAATTCTTCTCAGCAACTCAGTATTAGTAGCAAAGGATCAACGCCAGTATCATAAGATGCAGCGTTTTGACTTGGTTAAATTAATCTACCAGTTGCAGGGGGAAGGGGGTTAATGTATCTCTACAACAAGGTAGAAGGATCACAGTTATTTTAAATACTATGTTTGTCTGGACGCCAATTTTGGTACTACTTCCTAGGAGCGGGACGGTCTTTGGTTTAATTGCTCTAAATTATGCTATCTAATGATTTACTTCTGACACAATTGATTGATTGATACACACTATAGCGCAATAAAAGCGTTGTTCTCTCAGTTCTGCATTTTTAAAGATAAAACATTACCTGGTATATTAATTTTCTTTCAATAGCAGCGTCGAGAAGCCCTGGGACTTTTCTGACTTAGCTCAGCACAAAATCGATGGTGATTCTGCACTTCAAAGAATTCATAGCATGCGCCGATAGTACTTGACCTTTTGTCATTAATTTCAAGTACCCAACATACCGATTCGTGAGTAGCATTTCAAAATCATACAGATTGTAAAAGATTTATGTACGTTTCCAATTTTCGTAAGCCAAACAATGAATTGAATAAATCTTGTGAATCGGCCACTTGCTCAAGTTTGAACAATGGTAAAGGGCTCGTCAGCAATTGCAGCACACACTACACCACAAAACAAGACGTTTTCCAGGATACCGATACCGTCCCATACCGCCCTGTGTAAAGGAAAGCAACTGAGTAAGAACACACAGCGAAGTCCAGTAACCGAAGTAAGCATTTTGTCTATCTAAATGACGGTAAAAGCAACGTAAAGCTTTGTTTTCTTTTAAAAAAGTCACGGCTATCAACAAGCGTACACAGGTAGTTAATATCTGTTCAATGTCTACAAATGTGCATCTCATACAATGTAACTAATAATTTGAACTACGTTTCTTAGAATCAAAGACACACTGACACATATATAACCATGTGCAGTACAGGTCTCAAATGCTTTGAACGGTTGGACACCACTTGCACAATTGCACTACATGTTTAAATTCCCTAGGTTCGGTTAAACGGGTACGATAACTCGACAACGCTATTCAGCGTAATAAGTTAACAGCGTCTTCTGAATAGACATTGCACTGAACATACTGATCAGGGTGGCAGAAAACCGGGGAACGCGGGTACTCCGTTCCGTCGAAGTGAGCTCAAGTCAAGCAAAGCGCGGCCTCGAGCCGTAAAATCAATGAATTGAAATTAAAGTATGGCCGTGAAGATATAAATATGTTGCCAGATTTTTCAGCATTCATGCAGTATAAATTGTACAACAAACGTCGATCATCCTGTTTGATTTGACTAATTTTCAAAAGTGTTCCAGACCTGTGGTGCTTTTATTATGCGTTGTATTTCTGTTTTGCGTAGCTGTCTTATGAGATGGTTCCTTCTTGTATAGAAGCACACTGTTTGAGATTGATGAACTGACCTTTAATCAATATTCGTACTACTATCACTAAGGCGCGGAACCAGTAAGAACTCCCTGAATTTTTATGTCATTGTAGGTACAATACACTTAATTATGCAACAATGCAAATTCATTACCTCACGGGAAATTTTGCCGTTATTTCCCCTGCCCCCACGAAGTTTTCAGTTTTCTGCCACCCTGATACTGATCCATGTAAATATAACACATAATTTGCAATCAGACTCGGCAATTTTATCAAATATTAAACTGCTCTTGCTCTTTCGAATACGTGTCTCCTATTCCACACAAACTGTTTATTAATCGCCCCCTCCCCCCCTCGAATAAGGGGCCCTACCGATTAAGCAATCTCTCGATCAAAGATCCCTGATAAGTAGTGTGCCTAAATCTAAAACTACCTCAAATAAGCAGTAAACCATCAAACCGGCTATCTACTAAATAAAAGGCTGCTGGGCAAAGCCCCCAATTTCTGGTACAGGGAAGAGAATGAGGCAGGCTCAGCCACCGAGCAGGACCGCCTCTCACGATCATGGAAAGAATCTGTCATCAATAAGACCAGGTACAAAACTCATTCATTGCCAAAAGGCTGAGAAGAGGTGCCCTTCCATTTAAGCGCCCCTTGCGGATGTTGATATTTTAATACACCCAACAGGCGTTAAATCAAGCACTTGCGATACGTGCAAAGGATAGTTTTGTCGAGATCCAATTGCCTTTGAGTAGCAGATGCATACTAAATACAAGTGCGAATGCTTTACGTATTGATAAAGTGTGCCATTTAAAAGGGCTTTGTAGATAATACTCTTGCAAACGACCTCTTTCTCCAGTATGCCAGTATTCATTCGACGCCATAGATACGCCATTGGAAATAAGTGCGGTTGTGTTAGGACGCAAGGGAGTATATAAATATCTGTTGCAAATTCCTCTACATCAATCGCTGTTTGGCACACAAAAACTATTCATAAAGGGCAATGTATGGATTGAAAATCCTTAACGTAATTTCGATGATATCGTTACTGTTACGTTTGAATAAATAGCTAACGATTAGAAGAAAATCAACGAAGGTTTGTCACAATTATACTAAAGTATGATTTCTGTTACTATGTCTTCCTGGAAAATTAGTATGTTGCGCTATAACTCAAGCCCTGGGTAATTATTTTTACAGGTCGGTAAACGTCTTAAAACAACGATTACAAGGAGAAGAAACCTGCTGTTGGTAAAGGCTGTACAAATAAGTACAAAAAGAATTTCACATAATTAACGTAAAAGCAGTCGAGTTCAAATACACAAGACTTGTTCGTCCACTTAAAGATTAAACGAATACGAGATCCACGTAACATCACGTGATATTTTAACAAAGCCCGATATTCTTTATTTCGACCTATTGAACAAGTAGGTTATGATGATTGGGTTAAGAAATGAAAGTGCAACTAATGCATAGGTCCAATATGTGCTCCTTGACTGTTGCTCATCCAAAGCCTTTTCTAAAATGGTTACTTTCCTTTGCAATCGGCTGAATGCGTCTCCTCTAGACATCACAAGTGGCAGATGGCCATTTTCGTTTCCAATAACTACAGCACGGTCTGAAATAAGTTCTTCGTCAGACGATCTGGTAAATTAAACATAAAAGCATAGTTCACTCAGGTCGATAACAGTTACCAGATTACGGCATTAAACTAAATTTTCAGCTTATAAAAATGATCAATTTAATAACCCGCCATAGTTACTGAATAAGCTAATTTTTAAAAACTATTTCTGACAGGGCAGCACAACTTTAAAAAAGTTCTTGTTGAAAAGAACACTAGAGAAATAGAAAATATGTCACCACCGAGGATCGAACCCGTCACTCACGCGGCGTGCGCTCTGCCAACTGAGCTAGGTGACCTCCGAAGTTAACATACTCTACTTTTCTAGTAACCACATCAGCTCCCAGTCATACACCGGTAGACATCGACACCCAGCTCAACGCAATTGGAGACCAGACTGTCTGTTCCATAGGCCTTGACCAAGGAAGGACCGTCCGGCCCGTCATACTGTCCAAAGCTCATTGAGAGTAGAAAGAACCACCGAGAAGAGAGGATATGAAATGTCATCTTTGAAAAGAGCACCATAGAAATATGTTCCTTACAAGAATTGCTACATATATGGAGTAACTTCTTCGTCAGATCACTTAGTAAATTATCCACTTCACGTACGGTCCTTGGAAAACGGTAGCCTTTTGTGAAAATTACGCCACCATTATATTTTACACTACAACTAATAAAAAATTTATATATTAAATAAACTATTAACAAAGCATTTCACTCTGAGATCATGATGATATTTACACAGCGTTGTACAACTAAATAAACGTGTGCTACAAGGTACCTATAAAACCGAAAGTTCTTAAAGTATTCTTCGGCGATGCTTCTGTCAAAAGTTACTGTATTTCCTTTATTAAATGCCGCTGTGCTCATACAATTTCAGAGGTCTTACGTGTGGCATCTATGAGGGAGGAATTTGTATCCTAGCTACTATGTCAATATGATAAAGGTAAAAAGAAACTATCTCAACTTGATGTAATGGATTTTGAACATAAAATGTATATAGAATGGTGTTCGTTCATTTCATTTTTGCACTCGGTATTTTTTCCATTTTTCCATACAAACGCCGCTGTAAGGTGTGGTACGTTATAAGAGGGTGGTACTAATATCTTAGTTAACATTTCAATATGACGAGGGAAATAATAAGCACTGCTATTTGAACTGCATGTTACGGATTTTGAATAAAAAAGAAAAGAAAATACTTAATTTTTCATTTTCACTTAATTTTTCACTTTGTTATTTTCTCTCTTTTTTTAACACTGTAAGATGTTGTACCTTATTAGAGGGAGACGTTCATATAACTCTCTCACGTCTTAAATGCCGGTTATCCGAGGGCGGGGTTCAGAACAAGGCGGTGTTTAAAAGAGGAAATACCGTAAAAATTCCGTCAAACGGTCTGCTGATGACAGCATAAAATATGGTCCGTTATCGTCGGCAACATTTCAGGAAAATGAAGTCGTGAATAACACTTCCACCGTAACTAAATATAATTAACATTATTAAATTTAATAATTTATCAATTGACTGGTTGATCTTTGGAAGGTTATATCTGGCATGCGCTATAAATCAAAATAACCCTATAGTTTATGTGCCACGAGATATACTTGCTTCTCCCTCTTTACAATAATTTTGCGAAACGACTGCGCAGGTTGCCACACACGAACAATGAATACCCCCCAAAGCGACTCGGTGGACGACAATGTAGTATTTCTGGAGGATGATGTTACTATTAAATTCTTAGCATAACTATTGTTAACTTTACTAAGACGATAAGCTATCAAGGACGTAGTTACTTGTAACAGCTATCGTAGACCGCTACAATACTGTAGCTTAAGGCATCAGCGTCAGAGAAACATTTCAGTTCCTGCTTTCAAGGCGTTTTGGCAAAATACCCATGCAGTTGCAATATCTCTGTCTAATACATAAAAAAATTACGCTAAGTTGCTAAAATTTTGCCACGATCAAATTGTTATTTCCTCAAATTTTGATGACGAACAATTGAAAAATGTTTGAAATTGTGTGGCTTCAGATCATATAACTTATATCAGTGTTCCTTAAGGAGAGTCTTTTCCCCCTAAGGGGTATTTGAGATTTTAAGGGGTGGATGGGTAAATTTGAAATAAAGGGGTACTAGGGTGGTCCAAAGTTTAGGGGGCACGTGAGATTTCTAGTTAAATGACTTTTTGTAGCGAACTTCCAGACAAAATCATTAATTTTACAAAGCTAATTGTGTGTTCCATTCATTTATTGCATCATGACACCAAAGCCAATTCAAGAACAGCAAAAAAGATGTTGTTTCCACTTTTCTTCCACACTGCTATTTTTTCAGCCAAGTTAAGACTCTTTATTGGACGTTCATTGTGCATTTTACACGAGTTAATATCCCTGATTGTACTCCTTGGGATGCAAGAGTGTACTTTGGAATTTTGGTAGTGTAAAGAGGGGTACTGTTGGAGGTTGAGAAACGCTGACTTATATAATGTAAAATACTAAACCCAAAATGAAATAATTTCCCTTTCCCTTCTTCCTTTCGAGTTGTATCCAGCTTACGCGAATAGCTATTTCATCTATTTGAGTGCCTAAGATATCAACAGTTGTAAAATAATCATGGACACAAAAATGTACCGTTTGTGCAATAAGGGGAGGGGGAT
>JAAAKM020004435.1:0-11709 GCA_010016025.2 Alatinidae sp. Z8VKAUB7J3 | reverse complement strand
TTTTGAGCCTCGATGGCTCATTGGTTAAGGCGTTGGTTTAGTAATCATGAGGACGCGGTTCGAATCCGGTCAGCGCCATTAATTTGCAAGCTATTGTGGTAATGCTCCACTCTTTGAGAATTATATATATATATATGTATATTAAGTTGTTACTTCCCTCGTTAGCTCACCTCCACTTTGAGCTGCTAGACTTTACCTTACGTTACTGATTTCTATCTTACATTATCCTATCCTACGATAAAGAGCTCCATATTTTTTCATAGCCACTCCACTTCTACCCAATCTAATCTCCCCTCACCAATACTTTCTAGTCCACTCAGGGCTGCAATCTACTAAATTGTCCGAATTGGAAGATGATCCCTTTCGATGTTGGTGAACGTTCCATGAAAGGTGATGCCATGAAAGGAAACAGTTAAAAAGAGTTCAAGGATTAGTATCATATGACTCCAACGTTCCTTTAAAGTCACTAAAGTGCATATCATTTTCTACATGTCTAAAGATATTTTGTGAGATAATAAATTCTATTTTCCACCTTTACCACAATCCGTAAATAAAAGGGCTGGATATAATTATTTTTCCCATTACTCATCGACCAAGATCAATCAAAATACTAGTTCTAGGATCATTACATAGGCACGTGAAACCATGGAAGACCTGCCATTGATCAGGGACGACAATTAGAAGAGCATGATCTAAGCAACCGAGCTTATTTCTGTTTCTGCCTAACTCTTATTGGGACGTTGATGTGTGAAGGGAAGCAGATAAGAGTAATAAAATTAGATAAATACTTATCTTATATCTTTCTGTAGGAAGAGTATTCTCGACCAATAACAATATGAACTCAGAGCGAATTTAGAGCATTTGTGGTTTCCCCTGGGTCTGTTTCTTGGAAAATCCTAAGAGTGCCTTTGATGCATAGACTTTCCTATAGTCACTAGAAAGTATACGTCCTGAAGTTAAATCAACAGAAGGAAGTGGACTGTATACGAATACTTCATTTCTTTTGGTGCGACATATTTCATCGTCACATCACTTTGACAATCACAACTACCAACAACAAGAACAATGACAGCAACAGGCATTGAAACCAAAACATTTTCTGTAATTACAGCATTTAGTTACACTTATTTACAAATCATGTGTCTTGCTTTTGGGAGGCGAAAGCCAATATGATGCAGGAAAATCAGAATCTTTAACTCTGTGGTACGCAAATACATCGGAAAATCTGCCTTTTGTTGTTTTACGCGATCCATAATCACTTCAATCTGTGTGAAACTTTTTGTAAATTTATTTGGAAGTGAGACAAAAAGTTTGCACTGATTGCACCGGTCCTACTTGCAGAATCATTACCGTTTGTGACACAGCTTAAAGTAGCTGAAGTTAGATATGAAGGGAGTCTGTAAACCATCGAACGGACAGATTTCGTTATAAATACGTACAGATGGACTTCGGAGGAAAAACATCAAGATTTTCTGAGCCAGCAGACCGTACCTAGAGTTTTCCGTTCTAGCATTCTTTGGAATAGAAAATAGCAGAAAAAATTATAACTGGACTGTTTATGCCCAGCTGTGCCTGAAATGGAGGGAATCAGAAGTTTATTTTTTACACTTGAAGATCATTTGAGGTCTGTAAAGTTCCTTGTGTGTACAAACATTTTTGTTCGTCGACCTGAGTTGCTCTCAAAAACAGTCAAATGCAAAGCAGTGATAGCTCTCTGACTAAAGTAACAGGGCAATCTTTCATATACTTACTGACACAGCATAGATTGTCAAGCAAGTTCTCCTCCATGGTAAATTGAGATTGCTAAAATCTCCTTGCGCTTTTTGAAAACCGAGGCGTCTGTTTTGTTTCAGTAATCATTAATTGGTAAAGATTCCGCACAGCATTTGTAGCGAATTGCTTTTACACAAGATAGCCTCCTACGTTACATGGTACTAATGTTAGCATTACCTATCCGGGGCAGAAATTGTCCCGCTACAGAACACACAAGAAAATGTCTGATTTGCTTTTTGTACAGTTTGAATAATCCAGTTAGACATATCCTATGTAATTTTTTAACCTCTCCAATACGAAGAAGAAGGACATTGCGTTATAATTAGCAGGCGTTAACTTGAAAACTCTCTTTCGGTTTGAAGTCATCGTTAATCGAGTACTCACCTTGATCGCAAAACCTATAAGAGTAACTAGCTCACTTTCAAATAACAAACACCTGTAAATGTCTAAAGCTAAACCTTGTTGAATGGGGAAGTCCTTATTGACATTGTAAATTTTAGTAAGTGGTGTACGCAGCATTTCTGAAGATGGAACGTTATGTCAACTGAAATCCCGTTATCCTGCTGACATGTCCTCTTTCGATTGACAGCCGATCTGGGCAGACCCTGCTATAAACTTTGAGAAAAAGTTCAAATTTTAACTATTCAAATATACGTAACTCTTGCATGCTCTTACTAACCCACTATCAAATACTCTTATGTAAGTTACAGCATCATGGTGTTGGGTGTGAGGTGGCACAATGGTTTTTATAATTCCATTATAAACGTACGAAATTATCGCTACGCTCATTGTCATAGTAATCTCTGAATACAAGCTTAAACGAAAAGTAGAGTTATGTGCTGGGTATAAGCATGGATAATGAATCACTGCAAAAACAACGTGTAACAGAGGTTTCCGATATCGTCTTCAGACAGCATTAGCAAAGACCATCGGTTATCAAATAGACTGAAGCTATCGTACATGAGAATGCTACCAGCAGCGTAAAAATAAACCACATAAAAGTCACTCGTCTTTTCCTTTTACATTACAAATTATATAAATCGCAGTTCTCAAAGTCAGACAAGGCTTAGGGAGGTCAAAACATCGCATAATAACAAAAAGATGTGGCTGTAGATAAAAGAGCGATACATTAAGCAGGCCCAAAATAGAATCGGAACATAATAGAATAGTAAAGAGAATTAATGCATGCTTTAACTGTTGAACTATGTGGATAAACACTTACGTCAAAAGCTCTTCGGGATTAAAGGAAAGGCAGATATTGAAACTCTATTACTATCTCTTGTATTTATAGGAGTTTCGCTTTCATTAGCCTTTACCAGAGAAGATCTCCTAATACATTTTTGTCCTAACGATGATGGTATTAGTTTTAAATGTAATGTATTTACAACTGTTGAGTATTCACGTCATGTTTATAGTACACGTAAGCAATATTGATGATTGATATTCTCAATAATTATGGTTTTTTGAGTAACACAGGGGACTAACGTGCATCTCCCATATCAAAGTCATAAATGTTACAGTTGACGGAATGAAATGGAGATATCATGGCTTTTAATGGTCAAGTTCTGATTGTATTAGTGTCCCTGTTGGCTAACCTTACTTGACATCAGTGGAAGGGAATATTTCGTGGATCATTACTGAAAATGAATCGCGAGGACAAATTTGGATGGTATTGCATGAAAAAACTGGATTGAATGGTTGCTGCTATTTATTGTATTATATATTATTATATATGTATTGTATAATATATATATATATGTATGTATGAATGTATTGCCATAAAATGAAAACCCTCTAAACTAAATAAAAATATAAATAAAAGTGTAATTTTTGTAGGAAACAGATACGTTCCTAAATTATTTAAATAACCTGAGTAACAATGAATCATTTTTTAAATACCATTCTTTTTAAAGGTTCTACTGGAATATACATCAGGTAGCAAGATCAATAGATAAACTTCTCACAGTTAAATTGTCAATAAATTCATTCAATACTTAATAACGTCCCTATAATTAAAGATGCTAAGAATAGCATTAAAATCTTCAATAAGACCTTGTTTCGATGCTGGATTTTATAAAGAAGGGTTAAATCAAGTTCGTATCCAAAAATGAACAACAGCCTAAATCCTTTGGGGCCAAATAGAGAATTTTTTTGCTTCAGGCTACAGGACAGAATCGCGCAACCAGTACCGGGCTTTATAAATAAACTCAGTAAAGCTTCAAAAATTTTACAGAGTCGTGTGTACAAAGCCACACCCACAGATCCCAAAATATATTCGGCAATAGGGCTACATTTTCTTGAAAAAAAGACATATGCCGACAGTAACCAACTGGATTTGCTTAGGATATTGGCTGAAGCAGGATCTCGTTGTTATCTTGCCGCTCTAGAAGCTGCATTCATTAAAAGGGGGAGACCGGGTCTGTCAACAAAGACAATTTGTTTATATCTGACGCGTTTTCAAACAAGAGGCTAAAAGTTGCTTCTGTGTTTTTTATTTTCTACAGCTTGTTGCAGTTCTCTCCTTCCCTACAAATTTTTATAAAATGCCTTTGACTTAACTTCAGACGACTGCTCTGATCAGTGTTCGGCAAAAATGGTTAACAAAATGAATTTGAAACTTAACTCAATATTCAAATTTTGTGCTGCAAACCAACATTTCAAGTTATATTCCTTGGAAGCAGCAGCACAATACAAACCCTTTTAAGAAGAGAATGGATGGAGAGATAACCATCAAATGAGCTTCTATTTTTGCCAAGATGGTAGACCTCAAGAATGTAGTTTAAAGCCGACTACTGAATTATAGTCACGTAGAATGATAACATAGGCTTAGAACAATCGCTTAAAGAACTTGACGTATCATTTCACATATTCAATGTTTGATAGTGCAACTTCCAATAATAATTGGTAAGAAAATCTCTTCCTCTCGATCCATTTGCTGGCATCAATCGAAAAACGTTAACGATGGTTTGGAAGTCATCTGGAACAACATTGAAGAAATGAGATCTCGTTCAAATGAAGCAATGCTTTACTAGATCTATCTTTTGTCCAGGGAATCTCTTTCCACTGTCACCTATTGTTCCATGGTCAAGTATTCTAATACACTGTAGTCTTCTATTTTAGTTCTAATAAATCAAAATGCGTTTCAACAATTTTCGGTAGACAGCTTTTACCTTGTTTAATAAAAGGGAGTGAACTAATTTGTCTGGTGTTAGCAATTTGTTTGAGCATGCGTACTTTGCAATCTTGCACAGACCTTTGACATAGCAAGCAGGAAGTGGAAGATTAAAAACACAAAACAATTTAGTCAGAAAATGTTTGCTTCGGCTGAAGATCGACCTGGATAACTGTGGCTTTAATTGTGGATAACAACCATACTTGCTTATCTTTATTTAAGAGCGGTTGTGAGTCAGTTCATTTCATACTAATCCAAACGGATCCTTTTCAATAAATGGACCTGATTGGAAGTGAATCAACGTCGCAAAGGAATGTTTCTTGGAGTAATGTCAAAATCAAGTTCAAATTTGGGCAATTCTTTCTACACTGTACCTTACAATAACATGCATAATACTGATACATACTACGAATCCCCTAATCAGACTGCACATTGTACATATTTTAGACAGCAGTAATAAACAACCGGAAGTTTACGGTTTCCTTCATCATCAAAGAAAATGAAGTAAAAGGTATGTTTACTTTAAAATAGCCGTCGTTACGAAAGATGTGGAGAGTGCGCCAGCTCACTCTTAGTAAATATACTAGCAAATTAAACTTGTAGGCATTTTCCCTGCAAAAATATGGCATTTCTGGGACGTATAGGTCGATTTTCAATTTAAAGCTTATTCCCATAAATTCAGACATTCATCAGTCGATTTGAAAAGTTGAAGGAGATTTTAAAAGGAGTGAAAAGAGACGGCTGTGTTTTAACCGGTATCCCAAAATTGTCCTGGTAGCAAATTTTGACCATCTTCTCAGCTTTCTTGTATTCAACACAAAATACCAAATTAATTTGAAATAAAATTCTCTTTGTGCAATAGGAAAATTATGAGAAAAAGCCTCACCATTAAGATGTTAGGATTTGAAGTAAAAGCATTTATAAGGCAATACCGTATTTCTTTAACGTCTTACAGATATTTGGATTTTGTCTTTAGGGAACAGTTCTTTAGCAATCCTTCCAAAACAGAAAGCATGTACAAGAGTCCCTCACACACAGATTTCGTCAGCGTCGTATGATTTTATCAGAAACTTCAGGGTTTCTTGAAACTCCTGTGGATGTAAGTTTCTTAGATGGAAGATAATTTCAATCTACTCAAGTTTCGGAAAAGTTTCTTTAATAGTGGCCTTTCTGAGCTCAAGGATTCTTATAGATTAGTTTCCTATAATAAATAAACGTCCGTATAAACAGGGTATATCATCATTCTGGTCACAGGCGACAATGGAACATTTTACAAGATGGGCCGATGTTATTTCGTATTTTTCCACCAAAATTTTTTGCTTTGTCTGCATAATAACGCATTTGTTCTAGAGCCGTCTTTTTGAAAATGAAGCTCAAGAAACAAGCTAATCTCTAAATTTCTTATCGAGTAAGTAACCATTAATTTTTGATAGCATTATGTAACATTGAAACCTTAAATTTCAAGGTTAGATACTATTTCCTCCTCCACTATATTAACTAAAATATGCCATTTATTTAACAGAAAAGAAGATTCGAGCCAAATGCAAAAGGCCCAAATCCCTAGTGCTTCTGGCTAGTACCAGTAACGTTTAAACAATACCAATGTCAACAATATAACCTTTCATGCGACTCTGAAACCAGGGAAGTTAGTGAATGTCAAATTACCACTAAGGTTTTGTTGAAAATTTGAAACCTTGCATGCTTTCAAAACTTTGACATTTGCGGTCATTTGTTCCCACATGTTACTATGATTGCGAAATGGTAAAGTACTTCTATGTGATCACATCAACTGACCTATAACAAGAAGTGGAATTAAGCAAAGGATAGAATTTCTAGCTTTAAATGTCTTCTTTATAAGGGATATCCTGTTACCATTACCTACTTGCAACTTAACTTTGTGTCATTTAACAAAATGGTGTACTAATGTTTCTTACAGCTTTAAAGATTTTGTTGCGAGGAAGAGAGAACGCTATGCTTGAGGTCACTTCGCCCTCAAGTTGCTGAATGTGAGTGGATGATAAAGTAAGGCTATCAGCACAACGTGGCAATACGTTTTTGACCCGATTCGTCATCTCCTAGTGGATTCATTGACTCTCTCCTACTTCCAAGTATCTTTCTACTTTGATTGATAAAGGATTCACGAATTCGAACACGTTTCAGATCGTTAGTGTGGACGTCTGTTTTCCAGTTTATTTACCGAGAGTCTTTGAAAGATAGCAGCGATTTCTAACTCATCAGCAATCATTAACCAAATGAAGGAAGATGCAATGTGAACGAGCATTGCATCAGCTTATACTCATTGTCTATTGATATTGCACGTGCGAAACTTTGCAAAGCTTAATTAGTGTCTGAGAATATACATATTGAAGCGTTAATTTAAGACATAAGGGTAATGATGCATGATCAAGATGTTGAATACGGGAAACATAATCCTCAGAATAAGCCACTCATCCTGATCAATTTTAATATGAGAATGTAAGGAGTCTCTTTGTTTTCAATATTATTTTAAAAGTGAAAATGAAGTTTTGTGTTCGTTATCACCTACTGCATTGATTTTTAACGATCGTGCCATGGCACGCTCGTGCGCCGTTGGACATGGGAAAGTGCGCTGTAGTAAACGATCTAAATAAGTTGATCTATTCCCAAAACTATTGTCTCTTTAGTATCAATAGTTTGGAACTGTTGAGCTCCAAAGGAAGAAGCAAAGATAACAGTTACAGATCTAACTGGCGAGAGTTCAAATTGTACCGGCTTGATGTTGTCCACCTGAAGGCAGTGAGATCTATGACTACTGATACATTTTCTAAACCTTAGCGTTTGATTAGATAAAAACGATAGTTTTAACAAGGAATCACTGCAATGTATTTATCAGCTTAATTGTGGCACAGGGTCAATTAAGGAGCTTCGCATAGAAAATGGATGAGAACACTGACCTTTTGCTTGTTGCTTAATTACAATACAAAAGTCTTATGGCCTAGTGTTTGAGCCAAAATCTGTTTACGGGGTAGGTTGTAGGAGTTACTATCCAGTTTTATTGAGTGAGTCGGCAACCTATAGGTGAACGTTTCTTAGAAGAGCAAATACACCGCACGATTTTTCAGACATTGCCCATTTTGATATTGATAACATTTCTTTATGTTCGTATGTCGGATGAGAACCTAAGAAGTCCCCTAGTATCTTGCCTTAAGAGATCAAAATCAAGTTATACCGGCTGGATGAACGTTTGCTAAGTCAATCGTTTAACGGAACCGAAACACATTTGACAATGTAGCTCTTCCTTAGAACAATGTAGGTTCAGGTATCTGACGAAACAAATACGGCACTTTTAAAGAATTTACTTAGTCCAAGATAAATACAGCAGCAATTGAAAGGACTCCGAACAGCAAATGCACTGTGTCAGTTTGCATTTCGTTGTCAGAATTTTGGCTGTTTAGGAGAAAACTCTTATTATATTCCAGATTGGCTTATTTCTGCTACACATTTACGCGCTTCAAGTAAAAGTGTTCACCCATATCTTAGATAAAGTCAATTTCAATGCTTAAAAAATTGACAAAAACAGGATATCTGTCGATTTCGAGGTCCGAAGTGGCAATATGTAAATTTATTAGCGAGGGAAACTTTACAAAAGCTTTAAGTGGATACAGATTTCAACTACAGAACAGTTGCCTGAGAATCAAGTTTGCTTCATTTTGCACATGCAACAGCATGCAAACCCTTTGCAGAAACAATATGTTCAAAGAATGAGCTCTCAGAAATGCAAGGCTCTATGTTACGCACAACGAAAACCAATAAACGGTGCACAGTCTTAGCGCCGGGAAACTTTGACAACTTCTCTTCACCGTAGTCACGACAATCATTTTTGCTGTCGTTCGTGGCAACATAGGGGCGAATTAGCACAAGTAAATTAAGAGAAGTAAAATGATAGTTGCTTCCAAGATGTAAGTCTGCCACTGTCTACCAAACAGCCATAAGCTGCATCATAGTGCTGTTAGACATAGCCTTTAAGATTCCCCATCAAGTCAGAAGACTTGCTTAAAAGTCATCGTAAAAAAGACATTTCCAAGGAACATGCCATCAAACATCCCAAAGGTCAAAGCAGACACGTATTTAGTAAAAGGCCTCGATGATGAAAGACTGAGAGGACTCAAGCTTCAATGTTCTTCATCGTTAGTCAGGTATGCTAGCGTTGCACTACGATTCTATGGCATCAAGAGAGGGAAATTAGGATTACCATTAATTTCAGTGACATAACTACAGATTTTTTCTTTACGAGATTGCTAAAATGCCATGGAAGAGTTAGAGCTCGTGGAAAGGAGGGTATAGATAGTAAGACAATTTAAGTGGAAGACCCTTAAAAATGTAATTTGGCCTATCTCACGTTCCAACTGGCGATTTATATCAGCAGTTATGATCTGGGTGACTAGCATACCTCCTTGAAAGGAGAAAAGGGGAAGATAGTAAGTAATCAAGAAAGGGGAGGCTCTTTCTTCTCCTAACAGTCCTCCATAATTTCGTTCATCATCATCAGGATTTATTAAAAGCTTACATTAAAAAGTCAAAAGTTGTAGCTGTAACTGGTTAAGGTTATAGCTGTCAGCGAATCAAAAAGAAGAAAACGTCTGTTTTACGGCAAATGCTTGGGATGACTTTCCCATTTTAAGTAGATGTTCCTTTCACTTTTACCAACAGCTTTGAACCGTCACTATGCCCATAACATAGCCTTTACTGATCCGTTGCAACAGAAAAGAGTACACATTATAACTACATGGCTTTGTACATCGACTTAATTACAGCACACGTGCGGTGTCATTGTCATCACAAAGAACATTTACTTTTTCTAGGAGAATTTTTATCGAGAAGTACGACCAATGTAAGTACTGTAAACACAATGAGAAGGGTAGATTTTTTGTTACACAAAGGTAAATATTTTTAAAAAAGCCATGATTGTTCTTTTTTTGTTCTTTATGAGACCGGAATGAGACCTCCCTCAGACATTCATACTCGCATGATAGGGAGCCTCTTCGTTCAAATAAAGAATTTATTTTGCTACTGTAGGTGACTTTGTGATGTTCTGTCAGGCTCATTCTTTGACACTCTAAACAAATCTATTAAAGGAATTAGCCTTATTATTGTAGATTAACCTGAACTTTATGTATGGCAGAGGAAGAACCTAAAGCTATAAATTATCATCACCCCTTGTTTTTAAACCACTATTTTAGGAATGCCTTCTGCAAAATTATACAATTGTGATTGAATATGGAGATTCTGCGAGCAACAAGGGAGTTACACGTATTAAAGAACTTGCAAAATATCCATATTTTTAAAGATTTAACTTTTAAGCAAGGCAGAGTATTTGTGTTAAGACAAGCCACTTAACATTGAAGTATCTTTCAGTAAATTTACCTAAGTTAGCTCTGGTCAACCAAATACTTTGCACAATTATCTGTGTGTTCTTTTGTAACAAATCATGAAGTTTCCATGGTCGAATGTTCTGACAAGACTCTCTCAGTTACTATTGGATGACAACATAGCAGAAACCGGCCCCTGGAATTTTCGTCAGGTAAATAATACCCCAAATAACGGACTGAATTATTATCCACCCCTTTACTATGGCTTAAAGATTACTGCACTACGGACCTATGTAACCAGCTATTTCAGTGAAAGTAACTGAAAGACATTTTTTTCTTCCTTTCTCATTAACGAAGAAATTCTTTCCTAATGCGTTTTGAATTACTGCGTTTCACGTTTACCTTTCGCAAGGTAATACCATCTATACAATCATTTGCGAACCTGTGAAAAAAATATATAGGGAAACAGACGTATAACAGATTATAAATGAAATATCATAGAATTTTAAAAAGATATTGCTTTCAACGTTTTTACTGTTACTGAATCAAATAATTGTATATCTGCACTATATTTTTGAAGTATAATTATTATTCTGCAGGGAAAAATTACTATGAAATTTACCGCCCACTTCGAAAAGTTTTATCCTTATTTCAATGTAACTTGTGTATATGACTTGTATGTGCAAGTAACCAACAGGAATCAGCAGCCACAATCAACGCACTGGGGTATGTTCCAACTCCGGGCTGACTGAGTTTTTTATCCACTCTCCTAATTCCTGATGGTTTCAAGCACAAATTAAACGAAGACTTTTTTAAAAAATCGAGGCTAAGAAAAGAGGGTCAATGTCAAAAATCTTTATCTTCTCCAACGAAAATGCAAAATAACAAAAAAGACTTCTTAGTTCTTGAACTTCATCCACTTTGTATGTTTTTCATTTATTAGTACAATCTTAAGTAAAGGGTTCATCATGAAAACAAGGACTTTTTGAAACTTTTTAATGCTATCCTTATCATAGTCAATCATAGGGGAAATTTAATCAGTTTCTTTTGCATTTTTCGTATGCTGTTCAGCTTTTAATAGATCTTCTTTCATACTTCGTTTGTAGTTATATCGTTTAAACTAAATTTTTATTTATTGTATTTCATGAACCATTTATGTCCTAATATAACTTTTACTTTTTTGTATGTAATTTAGATACTTTTTCGGTATTGCAAAAAAGTGGGGTGGTGAGGAGCTGGTGAGCATTTGAACCATTGGCTCAGTTATATTTTAATAGGGGTCACTTGTCCTCTTAAGGCCACGAGTACCCTACTTGAATAGCCTCATATTGATTACGCTCCCATAACGTGAATAACAAAATCTATTAAACAATAATTACACTTTATCTTTTGGAGGAGTGCCATGGAATCTGGTAA
>JAAAKM020004432.1:0-11710 GCA_010016025.2 Alatinidae sp. Z8VKAUB7J3 | reverse complement strand
GTCGGCGCGCAGCCGCGAGGGAGGCCGCGAGGACTCGCGGCGGCGGCTGACCGACGCCCTCGCCGCGCTCGCGGTCGCTCCGGACACGGGGACCCGATGAGCTGCGTGTTCTGCCGCATCGTGGCCGGCAGCGAGCCGGCGCACGTGGTGTTCGAGGACGCGGACACGGTCGCCTTCCTCGATCTCCGGCCGCTGTTCCCGGGGCACGTCCTGGTGGTGCCTCGACGACACCGCGACACGTTGCTCGACGTGCCACCCGACGAGCTCGGCGCGCTGTTCTCCCCAGTGCAGCGGATCGCCCGGGCGGTGCGCGACGCGCTCCGTGCCGAGGGCACCTTCGTCGCCATGAACAACGCCGTCAGCCAGAGCGTACCGCACCTGCACGTCCACGTCGTGCCGCGGCGGCGCGGCGACGGCCTGCGTGGCTTCTTCTGGCCGCGACGACCGTACGACGACGACGCGCACCGCGACCGCGTCGCCGACGCCATCCGTCACCAGCTCGCCGACGGGAGCTGAGCGCATGCGACGCGCCGACAAGGCGGTCCGGATCCACACCCAGCTCGACGAGCTGTACCCCGAGGTCCCGATCCCGCTCGACCACCGCGACCCGTACACCCTGCTGGTGGCCGTCGTGCTGTCGGCCCAGACCACCGACGCTCGGGTCAACCAGGTCACACCGGCGCTGTTCCGACGCGCCTCGACCCCCGCCGCGATGGCGCGGCTGGGACCGGAGACGATCCACCGCTACATCCGCACCTGCGGGCTGGCGCCGAGCAAGGCGAAGTCGATCGCGGCGCTGTCGCGTCTGCTGGTGGAGCGGCACGGCTCGGAGGTGCCGGAGAGCTTCGAGCAGCTCGAGGCGCTGCCGGGCGTCGGCCACAAGACGGCGAGCGTGGTGATGGCCCAGGCATTCGGGCACCCGGCCTTCCCGGTCGACACACACATCCACCGGCTCGCCGCGCGTTGGGGCCTGTCGAACGGCACCACGGTCGAGCGCACCGAGCGCGATCTGAAGCGGGTGTTCCCGCGCGAGTCGTGGAACCGCCTCCACCTGCAGATCATCTACTTCGGCCGGGAGCACTGCCCGGCGCTCCGGCACGACATGTCGCGCTGCCCGATCTGTGGCTGGGCGGCGACACGCAAGAAGATCCGGGACAACGCCCGCGAGCTGACCGACGGCCGGTCGAGGAGGTCGTCGTGATCGATCACCTGGTGCTGAACGTCCGCGATCTGGAGCGCAGCCGTCGCTTCTACCAGGCGGCGCTGGAGCCGACCGGCTACGGCGTGGTGGCGGAGATCCCGCAGGCGGTCGGGTTCGGCACCGACGGTCGCGCCACCCTCTGGGTCGCGCAGCGGGGAGCGCCGTCCTCGGGAGTCCACCTCGCCGTGACCTGTGGCAGCCGCGATCAGGTCGACCGTTTCCATGCCGCCGCGCTCGCCGCCGGCGGACGGGACCAGGGTGCCCCCGGCCTGCGGCCCCACTACCACGCGGCCTACTACGGCGCCTTCGTCCTCGACCCGGACGGCCACAACCTGGAGGCCGTCTGCCACGCTGGCTGACTCTCCCCTGGACAGCGCTCCGCCGCTCCGCGTATCCTGGTCTCCTGGGCCGGGGGGGCCGGCCCGCACGAGGTCGAGCGGCAGGGGAGGCCACAGATGAAGACAGTGGAACGGCACACTCGAACGGCTCGCTTCGGGACCTGGACGGCGGCGCTCGCCATCCTCGCGCTCGGCAGCGGGGCCTCGGCCCAGATCCCGAACGACGACTGTACGGACGCGACCGTCGTCGACGTCGGATCGGTGTTCGGCACCACCGAGGGAGCGAACTCGGACGGCTCGGCGAGCTGTGGGTCGTCGAGCAACTCGCCCGACGTCTGGTACCGCTTCGCAGCTCCGTCCGACGGCACCCTGACCGCCGCCACCTGCGGCTCGCCGTTCGACACCGTGGTCTCGATCCACGAGGGGAGCTGCCCCGGCGACGAAGGCAACCAGATCGTCTGCAACGACGACAACTGCTCGCTCCAGTCCTCGGTCGACGCGATCGTCGAGGCCGGCGTCGAGTACCTCGTCCGGGTCTCGGGCTTCAACGGCAGCGAGGGTGCCTTCGAGCTGTCGCTGGAGATGGAGGCCGACCCGGGCTCGTGCCTGGCCGTCGGCGGCGGCGACAGCTGCGACACGGCGGTCGCGATCGGCAACGGCTGCGTCCTCGGCTCGACCCTCGGCGCCACCAGCGACGGCACGGCGTCGTGCGGCAGCTCCGACGACAGCCCCGACCGCTGGTACACCTGCACGCCGACGGTCGACGGGACGCTGGCCGTCAGCACCTGCGACGAGTCGTTCTTCTACGACACGGTGCTGTCGGTCCACACCGGCTGCCCGGGCGGACCGGTCGACGAGCTCGGGTGCAACGACGACGACTGTGCGATCAACCTGCGCCAGTCGTCGCTCGAGGTCCCGGTCGAGGCCGACACGACGTACTGGATCCGGGTGTCGGGATTCAGCGGCGACAGCGGCGCCTACCGGCTCGACGTCTCCTGTCCCGGCGCCGGTCCGTTCGAGCTCACCGCCGAGGGGGTCTGCCCCGGTCGGATCGACCTGACGGTGAGCGGGGCGACTCCCAACGGCCGGGTCGCCTTCGCCTACGACACCGGCACGGGCTCCTTCGCGCTGCCGACCGGCGAGTGCGCCGGCACGCCGACCGACCTGGCGGGCGACGACGTCACCGTGATCGGAGCGCTGCCGACCGACGCCACCGGGGCGGCGACCACCGGCGGCACGGTACCCGACGAGGTGTGCAACGGCGTCGTGCAGGCGATCGACCTGGCCGCGTGTACCGCCAGCAACCCGGCCACGCTACCGCTGCCCGGCTGCGATTGCTACTTCTCGTCCGACTGCCAGGGCGGCGAGTTCTGCGACTGGGGCGTCGGTGGGCCCGGGACCAACAACGACAGCTGCAACTGGCGCGAGCCGAAGCCGCCGTCGCCCGACCAGTGCACCGGCGTCGCGCTGGTGTTCGGAGCCATCTGCGACGGCATCTGCTCGCCGACCGCGCTCGGCTCGATCTGCGGCGACGAGGACCCGGCCGTGCTCGCCGAGGCCGTGGAGCGCTGGAACGCCGCCTTCACGGTGCCGGCGCTGACCGGTGGCGGCCTGGTCGACGAGCAGCTCGCGGAGGCCGCGATGGCGGTCCCGTTCGACGATCCCAAGTGCTCCGGCTTCCTGTCGCGACAGGTCGGGAGCGTCCTGCTGCTGGCGCGCGGCCACGACTACTTCATCCAGCCGCCCGACGGCACGCACCCGCCCGATCCGCTCGGCCTGGGCTGCATGTACGAGGTCCCCGACCTGTCGCAGGACGGCTGTCGGGCTCACTCCGGCAACCTGGCCGTGTCGGCGCTCGCCGCCGAGCTGGTCGAGCCCGGCAGCGGCCGGGCCCTGCTGGAGCAGATCCCGGGTCACTGCAGCGCGACCGAGTGGCCGGCGGTGCTCGACGGCGGCTGTGCCGAGGCCGACGATCCGGTCGGCTGTCTGCACGGTCGCGTCGTCGATTTCGTCGAGCTGTTCACCACGCCGCTGGCGCTCGACTGATCCTCCGGCGCTGCCCGCGCACGGCGTGGGCAGCGCCCGCTCGAGCCGTCAGTCGGAATCGCGCCGGATCTTGCGCGGCAGCTCGACGGACGGGTCGAGATTCCCCTTGCCGGGTACGTGATTCGCCTCCAGGCGGATCCCGTCCGGATCGAAGAACGAGCACGAGTAGTACCCCGGGGCCCACGGGCCGTCCGACGGCGGGTAGGCGATGCGCGCGCCCAGGCCCTCGGCGAAGGCGTGCATCGCGTCGACGTCCTCGCGCGAGCGCATCCGGAAGCAGAGGTGGTGCAACCCCGGGCGCTCCGGGTCGAAGGGCTCGTGCCGTCGCTCGGGGGCACAGCGGGTGATCGCCACTCCGGTCCGTCCGCCGACTCCGTAGATCGCGTCGTCCTCGTCGAACACGATCCGCATCTCCAGGTAGTCGAACAGCTTCCGGTAGAAGTCCCGACACGCCTCGAAGTGGCGCACCGAGAGCTGGACGTGGGCGATGCCGTTGATCTTCACGTCGCTCCTCGAGGAAACGCTAGCCGGCCCTACCGGTGTGCTCCAGGATGGCGTCGGCGAGCTCCGGCCACAGCGGCGCCGGGAGCTCGTGCCCCATACCCTCGATCGACAGCAGCCGCGCTCCCGGGATCGCCTCGGCGGTGGCGACGCCGTGGGCGTAAGGGCAGATCGGATCCTCCGTGCCGTGGATCACCAGCACCGGCAGCCGGACGTGCGCGAGCGCGGGGCGCCGATCGGCCGACCCGACGATCGCCCGGGCGTGGTTGTCCGAGGCAGCCGGGTCCCGGGCCCGGTCGTGCTCGCGCTCGAACAGCGCTCGCATCCGTTCCTCCTCGAACGGGATCCGGCTGCCGGCGGTGACCCGGAACAGCTCCAGCCGCTTCGCGATGCGTTGCTCGCGGGTTTCGGTCGGCAGCACGAGCACGGCGGTCAGCCGGGCGATGAACTCGGGCGACGGCGGCGGCAGCGAGCTGGAGGTGTCCCCTTCGAGGATGGCGGAGGCGGTCTGGTTCGGGGTCGACATGATCGACGTCAGCGAGGCGACGCGACCGGCGTGCTCGATGGCCAGGAGCTGCCCGATCATCCCGCCCATCGACGCCCCGACCACGTGGGCCCGATCGAGGCCGTAGGCATCGAGCACGCCGACGGCGTCGCGCGTCAGGTCGGCGAGCCCGTACGGATCGATCTCGAAGTCGACGCAGCTGCTCCGGCCGGTGTCGCGGTGGTCGTAGCGCAACACGTGTCGACCGCCGGCGACGAGGCGCGCGCACAGCTCTTCCGGCCACAACACGCCCTGCGCGCCGGCGCCCATGATCAGCAGGAGCGCCGGGTCTGCGGCGCTCCCGAAGCTCTCGGTCCACAGCTCGATGCCGTCGACCTTCACCATCCGTTCGGACATGACGCCTCCTCAGGGTCGGACGACGGGCCGGTTCCCGGCCGGATCCTATCACGCGCGTGTCGTACGCTCGGCTCCCGTCTGAGATGATCCGGTCGGACCCGACACTCCGCAGACAGAGCCGTCCGAAGACCGGACGCGCTCCATCGAGTGGAGGGCACGATGCACACATTCCTGGACCGGAGGCTCACGAGCTGGGTGCTCGTCGGGCTCGTCGGCGCGACGATCGCTCCCGAGATCGGCGCCGCGTGCAGCTGTACCGGGATCTCCCTGCGCAGTGGCAGCGGAGGACCGAACGACTCGAGCGTCTACTGCACGGAAGATCTCGCCGACATCGAGGCCGACTGCGACAACCTCGGCCAGGGGGCCGAGGGGTGCGCCGACGAGCTGTACGCCTACCGCTGCCCGCTCGGCGCCGTCTCGCTCGGCGACGAAGGCGACCAGCGCGTCGGCTGGAACTTCGAGATCGCCGCGACCCTGAACCTGACCGACGGCAGCGCCGCGGCCGACTGCGAGCACGCCCAGTTCGCGACCCGCACCGGCACCGTCGACGGCGTCGTCGCGCCCAACCCGGCGGCCGAGGACACGCCCGAAGCCGGCGAGTACGAGTTCGACGACGGCCCGGAGGTCGTCCTGGTGGCCAGCCCGACCCCCTATCCGCAATTCGGGGCGATCTCCGAAGACGATCCGCAGTTCGGCGCCGACGGCTACGACGAAGGCGTCTCGCAGCAGAACCTGAACATCGGCGGGGACGCACCGCAGATCACCTGGATCGACACGCCGGATTTCAACTGGGACGCCGCCGAGACCGGGACGGTGAGCTTCGAGTTCTTCTCCTGGGTCGACGCCTCCGACGAGGACGGACAGAACTGCTGGTGTCGATTCACCATCCTGAGGACCTGGGACGGCAACGTCGCCGGCGGCGCCGGCCTGGCGCTGGTCGACGGCCTGAACTGCGCCGTCGCCAACTAGCGTCGAGGAGGAACACCATGCGACACGAGGGCTCTCTCATCCGCGTCGGGAGCACTGCGGCGTGGCTCTTCGCGATCGGAGCTTCGGGCGTCGACCCGACCGAGGCCGCGTGCGGCTGCGCGCAGATGACCCTGCGCGGCGGCTCGACCGCCGGGGTGGTGCAGTCCGGGATCTACTGCACCACGGAGGGCGTCCCCACTGGATGTGCCGCCGCCGGCGACGCCGGAACGGAGGGCTGTCCGGAGGGTGCGACCCCGTACCGTTGCCCGCTCGGCCCGATGGAGCCGGTCGGCGACGCGGCGGGCAACTTCGGCTGGGGTTTCGAGATCGTCGTCACCACCACCGACGACAGCGACCTGGACGACTGCCCCGAGGGACAGGCGAACTCGGCGACCATCCACATGAACGGCTCCCTCCAGCCGAACCCGACGATCTTCGACGACGAGCCGCCGGCCGGGGATCGCGACTTCGCCGGCGAGCTCCAGGTGACGTTCGTTTCCGGGGTCCCCGTACCGCAGTACGGGGCCGCGGCCGGAGGACGGCTCACGCTCGGCTCCGACGACTACGTCGCTCCGAGCCTGGTCAAGATCCACGACGAAGCGAGCCGGACGATCCGCTGGGTCGACACGCCCCTCACGTCGGTGAGCGCCGGGGAGCAGTGGACCGAGCAGAGCCAGTTCCTCAGCTTCGTCCAGGGCAGCGCCGACGATGACCCGCAGTGCTGGTGCCTGTTCACCATCGACCACGGCTGGAACGCCGGCACGCGCACCGCGGCGTCGGTCACGCTCGACCAGGCGCACAACTGCGTCAGCGGGCCCTAGGCGGAGGCCACGGCAGGCGGGACCGGGATCGGGCCCGTCGCCCCTCGCGATCCGGAACGCTCCGCCGGATCGGGCGGGTCGCCGGCGTGCTCGTCCTGGTCGTGCTCGTCGAGCCGGACCTCGAGCACGTGCCCGCGATCGGGCTCCAGCATCGAGTGGAGCTCGACCAGGGCGTTACCGGCGGCGGGCTGCCGCCGGTGTGGCGACGGTACTAGATCCAACCGCGGCGCTCCAGGGCGAGCAACCCGCGGTCGACGAGAAACAGCCCGACCGCGCCGGCGACGACCAGGGCGACGAGCGTCCAGATCGTCGCGGCGGCGACCGGGCCGCTCTCGGTCAACGCTTCGACTCGATCCGCTTTCGGACCTGCTTCTCGATCCACTCCAGGAACGTCTGGCTGGGCGGGTTGGCGTTCACCGACAGTCGCACGCCGTCGCCGTGGAAGTCGCACAGGCAGGCCGAGCCGTCGAGCTTCTTCGGCATCCTGTGCAGATGGGGAGACTTGGCCTGCATCTCCGAGGTGTCGGGCGTGGCGTGCGCCGAGGCCGTCCAGGTGACACCGCCGTCGGCGCTGAAGTAGGTGCCGTCCATGCCGCCCGCGATCAGCTCCGGCTTGTCCGGGTATCCCGGCGACAGCTCGACCCAGGTGATGAAATCAGGCAGCACGTCGCGCCCCATCTGGGTCCAGGTGGCGCCGCCGTCGGTCGAGCGCGCGACGCCGTTGCTGAGCGTGCCGACGTAGACCGTGCCGTCCTGCTCGAAATGCGGTGACAACGAGATGTTGTGGACCGCATCGTGGCCGAACAGCTCGGCGCCGACGGTCTCCCAGGTGCGGCCGAAGTCGGTCGAACGGACGAGGCCGTTCTCGAACGTCCCCACCAGGAGCGTGCCGTCGCGCGTGTAGCCGGGCGAGACCCCGATCGCCATCGCGGTGTGCCAGTGCTCGCCGGCGCCGAGCCGCTCGAAGGTCGCGCCGGCATCGGACGAACGCATCAGCCCGCCGCGCCAAAGCCCGACGAACACGGTGGAGTCCGCGACGTAGTCCGGCGAGGCGGCGAGCGCATAGACGAACGCGAACTCGAGACCGCCCTGCACCCAGGTCTGACCGCCGTCCTCGGAGCGGAACACGCCGGCGTCGCGCGTGCCCGACAGCACCGTCTCGTGGGTCTGGCCGAAGCCATTCGGCATCACCACCGGCTGGACGTAGCGCGTCTTGTCGCCGAGCCCGCTGACATGGACGGCGCCCACCGGATAGTTGTTCCACTCCCGACCGCCGTCGAGCGAGCGGAAGATGCCGCGGATGCTGCCGACGAACACGGTCGGCTCCGACTCGAGCGGCGGTCCGACGGTGAGCGACTCGTGGTAGACGCGCGTCGCCTCGGGAGACGCCGCGCTCCAGCTCCGCCCCGCGTCGTGGGTGGACTGGACCCCGTACCCATACAGGCTGACGAACGCCTTGCCATCCTCGGCGAAGCTCGACGACAACCCGATCTGACGCACCAGCGTGGGCGGCACGATCGTCATCTGCTTCCAGTGGTCGCCCCGGTCGAGGCTGCGGTGCAGCCCTTCCCAAGACGACAGGAAGACGACGCCGTCGTCGGCGTAGTCGGGGCTGAGCGCGATCTCGGTGAGGTGGACGATCGTCTGCGGCGACATCTCGTCGATGTCGTTCTGCACCGGCACCCAGCTCGAGCCGCCGTCGGTCGAGCGGTAGATCGCGTCGACCGAGCCGTTGGTGGTCGCGAACACGGTCCGGTCCTCGGAGAAGCTGGGCGAGGCGACGATGTCGTTCACCTGCAGGTTCGCGATGCCCTCGGAGCTCGCCGTCCAGCTCGCGCCGCCGTCGGTCGAGCGGAAGACGCCCTCGCCGCAACCGCCGGCGAACACCGTGCCGCCGGAGCCGACCGCTCCGGCGGTGGCGACGGTGTTCACCCGATCGCACGGTAGCCCGGACTGCGAACGGCTCCAGCTCGCGCCGCCGTCGGCCGAGCGGTACAGCCCGGCGCCGCAGGTGCCGACGAACAGCACCCCGTCGTCGGACAGCGACAGCGCGGTCATCGGGACGCCGTCCGGCAGGCCGACGTCGGCCGCCTGCCAGCTGTCGCCGCGGTCTCGCGACACGTACACTTCACCGCCGAAGGTCGAAGCGTAGAGCGTGCCGTCGGTGGCGAACTCCGAGGAGACGGCGAGTGCGAAGATCGACTCTCCGGACAGGCCGACGCCGTTCCAGGACCGGCCGCGATCGGACGACCGGTAGACGCCGTGGTCCGCCGTCCCGATGAACAGCGTGCCATCGACCGAGTAGGCGGGCGAGACCGCGACCACCACCGGGTGGTGTGGCAGCCCGCGTCGGATGAACTCCCAGCTTCCGCCGCCGTCCTGCGAGCGGTAGAGCCCGGCGACGCGGTAGTCTCCGACCACCTCGCCGACCGCGAACACCGTCCGGTCGCTGGCATAGTCGGGCGAGAGCATCACCGAGGTGACGACGTCGTGGGGCTGATGAGCGAGCGTGGGCGCGCTCGCCGCGACCGCCAGGCCGACGACGACCGCGCTCGGGGCGAGCCGCCTCATGCGTCCTTCCCTCCGGTACCGAGCAGGGTGAACAGCGCGACCAGAACGGGCTGGGCGAGCACGGCGACGGGCGCCAGGAACAGGCCGATGGCGGTCAGCACGTTGGCGGGCCACTGCGCCGTGCGCGCCACCCGGAAGCCGGCGCCGCCGCCGCTACCGCGGATCGCTCCGAGAATGCCGCCGATGATCAGCGACTCGATCAACAGGACCACCAACAGCACCAGCAGCAGGACGAGCGTCGAGAGGATGAAGATCGTCGGCCGCATGCCGTTCCACATCTCTCCGATGGTGTTGTTGTTGAGCCGGAATCCGTCGTCGAAGACGTCCCCGATCGGGTAGGTCACCCAGTCGCGGCCGGCCAGGCGGTAGCGCAGCTCGTCGCGCGTCATCACCACCGTGTTGTCGGCGTGCTCGACGTGTCCACCCTCGGTCATCGTGTCGACGATCACCTTCACCTTACCGCCGCCGACCTCGACCACGAGCGGCTGCTCGGCGTCGACCCAGTGCTGGTCGGTGACCGGGAATCCGACCGCCAGCTCCCCGTCCATGTAGCGCAGCTCCGGCACGTTGCCGAATAGCACTATCGTCTGGACACGATCGACCGCGCCCGCTCCCATGCTGACCACCAGGCGCGCCAACGCCAGCGCGAGCACCAGCGCCGCGAGCAGGAACAGCAGGCCGAGCCCACGAGCCCGCGCCGACCGGACGGCTGCGTAGAAGCTACCGCTACCGAAGCTCGAGACCAGAGCGCTCCCGAGACCGGGGTTTGCGTCACTCATCGGAATCCTTCCTCTCCTGAAACCCTGAACCAGACGGCCATCGGCCGCGGAGGGAGCCGTGCGAGGCTACCGCCTCATTCCATGTAGCCGATCGCCCGGAGCCGCTCGATGTCCTCCGGGCTGAGCTCGCGCTCGGTCGCGCTCACGCGAGTGGCCTCGACGTGGCGGAGATACTCGTCGAGCCGACGCTGGAGCTCCGCCGCCAGGGCGGGGTCCTGCGTGCTCAGATCGTCGAGCTCGCGCGCGTCGGCCACCAGGTCGTAGACTTCGATCTCGCCCGTCTCCGAATTGCGCACGAGCTTGTGACGGCCGTGCGAGAGCGCATCGAACCGGGCCGGGAACTCCACCTGCGTGAAGGAGTCCCGATCCTCGGTCTCCTCGCCGCGGATCAGCGGCATCAGCGATCGCCCTTCGAAGCTGTCCGGGACGTCCAACCCGGCGAGCTCCAGTACGGTCGGCGCGATGTCGATCAGCCGCACCCGAGGCGTCACCTCGACTCCCGCCGGAATCGCCTCGGGATACACCAGGATGAGCGGTACGTGCAGTACCTCCTGGTAGAGGTTGTTGCCATGCTCCCACTCGCCGTGCTCCAGGAACTCCTCGCCGTGATCGGAGGTGATCACGACGATGGTGTCGTCGAGCAGGCCCCGGCTCTCCATGTCGGAGAGGAACGCCGCCAGCTTCTCGTCCATGAAGCGGATCTCGGCATCGTAGCGCGACACCAAGGTGTCCACGTTCCACTCCCGGCGCACGTTCACGTGCAGGTTGCCGTAGGGGTGGTCGTAGTAGGGAGCGTGCGGATCGAACAGGTGCGCGTGCAGGAAATACGGCCCAGGCGAAAAGTCCTCCATGATCTGCTCCATCTGCACGACCAGTCGATCGGCGTCGACCAGCGTGTTGAGGAACAACCACGGCACCAGGACATGGAGCTTCATGCCGACGTTGCGCAACGGCCGGGTGAGCAGGAACAGCCGGCCGTCGTACGGAACGCTGCCGTCGGCCTGCTCCGGCTCCCAGCTCGCCCCGCCCCAGTCGTAACCGAAGTTCGGACTGTAGGCGTTGATGTTGGTGTGCACCATCGCCGTCCTGTAGCCGGCATCGGCCAGCAAGGTCGGCAGCGTGACGATGCTCGGGTTGAATTCGGCGCGCAGCATGACGCGGCCGTGCTGACCCGGGTAGAGCGAGCTGAGGATCGAGGCCACCGACGGCGGCGTCCAGGACGACTGCGCCTCGGCCAGACGGAACCACGCGCCCTTCTGCGCGTAGGCGTCCAGTCCGGGGCTGGTCGGTGGGGTCGCGGCGTAGCCGTGCAGGCTCATCTGCTCGGCACGCAGCGTCTCGATCGTGATCAGGAGCACGTTCGGCAGATCGTCGCGCACCGGGGTGGTCGCGGCCACCTCGCGCCATGGGCGGGGCGACGGCTCCGGAGCGCCGCCGATCCAGCCACGCACCGCTCCGACCGCCAGCATCAGGACCACCGCGGCGGCCGAGCCGAGCAACACCCGACGGCGCCAGGCGCGCGCGGCAGCGGCCCGGTCGGGGTCGTCGCCTACTTAACGATTGGTCTATCGGTAACACGATAG
>JAAAKM020004430.1:0-11712 GCA_010016025.2 Alatinidae sp. Z8VKAUB7J3 | reverse complement strand
CCCCCCCCCCCACCCCCCATTTTCACCGATCACTGGCCGTTATTTCTATACCATACAGTACAATGGGATACGACCAAATTCTGACTACAGACAAATTGCCCGCGTAAAAGTTTCCAGATTGGATAGTTTTGATCTGCTACTTAGAAAAGACGAAGAGGCTTAGCAAAATAATACAGATTATTTGAGAGTGTAGCCTATCAGTTCTCAGGTCTATGTCTACAGTCGAGGTAATAGTAAGTAGGGACACTAAAATTTGTTTTTGACTTTTGATAGGCTTTGGCTACATTTAATAACTTAACTCTTGCATTTCTGATATAAAAGAACTTACAGTTCTTTTTTAATATGGTGTCATTAGGCTTCACTACTAAATGAATTTTAGTTACAAAAATATGCTAGTAAGGCAGAAAGTAGAACATACAAGAAAAGCATTGAAAATATTTTATGGTGAATGCAATACCTATAAGCTATACGTAAAAGTGTAAATAAGGAAACTATTATTAAGACAAGACAAAATTTTGAGTTTTTTTAAAGACTTACTCAGATATCAATACTTTCAAGTCGATTTAGCCATGCACACCATGGTGTTACAAGGCTAAATCGACTTAAAAATATCGATATCAGGAAAATATTTCATGACATAGCACAACATGGAACAGAAGCGTACAAGCTAGGAAATTAGAGGGACTAGAAGAGCATTAAGCCTGGTTCACATACGAGTAAAATCCGTCGCCAGACAAGCGTCTGGCATGTTAAAGGCAGGTTTTCTTGCGTGCGAACGCTACTACTTTGCTGTGTAAGTTAAACTTTGATTGACATATGCCAAAGCAAAAGTCGTTGGAAAGTAACAAAAAATTTTGTTTTGACGCGGAAATTCTTTGATGACAATGACAGGTGCAAATTTTGACAGCTTTTTGATACCAAGGGGAGATCAAGTACCTTAGCAAGCACGGAGGTTGTATCCTGGGCGTGACAATTATTTCTTGAAGTCTTTAGTCCGAAGTGTCACAATCAACAAGATGGATGTAAATCCCCGTAAATAAAATTGTGACGTGAAATGCTACGTTTTGGTTATTTGCGCTTGCTGTGACTGGGTCAGGCATGTGAATCAGCAGAAGTAAAGTAAAACAATCTCCTTGTTTGCTCTTTCTGTCAGACCTAGCAACAGATTTTACTCCTATGTGAACCAGACTTTAATGCGGGATGATGTGGCGTCGTTAGAACGCTAAACGTTTAGGCTAGGAGATTAATGGAATGGGAGACTAGAAAACTGGGAGATCGCTATAAAAGGAGATTGGAGAAATACCTGTTGACTGATAGTCCTTCAGTAGTAACAGTAGGGGTGCTACTCTCTCTTCAGGATTATCAGGAACGAACCTGAGCTATATATAATCTTCTATCCTGAATTATGAAAATCCCTATTTAATGCCTGCCAAATTATGAATCAGTCTAATTATCGTCTAATCTGAAAACAAATGTGCAAAGAATTTTTTCAGTAAAAGGCGTTTTCGCATTAAAAGTAGTCCGAAAAACTTCGATGCTAATCCGAAATAATTCTTCTGCCCATAAAAAGTAATGTTTAGTATTGTATCTTTAGTTTCTGCTTTCGTTTTTCATCTTTAAGTTTTATTAAAGCTTTATAGTTTGTGTTCGGTGTGCCTTAATACCACACAACATTTCGAAAAACCACAAACATGGATGAGAATTTTGACGCACCATAATTTTTAGACATTGATTAATGTTGCCAGTTTAAAGATTCTCTTATCGTGGAGAAAAAACCTCCATTGTTCGAGAAAGATGAAGCACCAATACTGCGTACAACTCATCAGGTTTATATTTTTAACTGATGGCAGCTCCATGTCCTACGTATGTTGGGTTTGCAGCAAGTTAGGTTAATCTATCTTCAGACACAATAATTTACCGTTTGCGTTGCCTACACTCTTAAAGTTTGTTTACAATGCAATAACGTGACAAGCTAAAAGACCAAAGGACACTGGAAGCCATTCTACTACGATCATAACTCAATGCCCCTGTCTGACAGTCGAAATGATACCATTTTGAAAGTCACCAAAAGTTCTCGTTAACTCCACCATGTGTCCGTGGACTCTGGCAGAAAATGAAAGAATCGTTCGAAATAAGCATATTCGTCCTCTGATATCCTAGTATCTTGACGACCAATTTTCTGCCTGGAAAACATAATCTTATACGAATATTGACGTCCAGGTAAAAACTCTGGAAAACACTGCACGTAAATCTGATATTCGAATTTACCACTACGCACGTTCCTTGTCAACTTACAACATTGCGAAAGCGACTGATTATATTAAATAAGCTCCTCTGTACTATAAGTTTTTGTTACAGAGGCTCGGAACAAAGCAAGTCTGAGACGAATGACGACGAGTTTACCGTTCGCGCTTGTTCTACCTTATCAACAATAGTGTGGCCAATTTGGGGAGTTAGTAAGCTGTACGGATCCGTCTTGAGTAAGACTGTTTAGCCCTGTATGGCCTGGAAGTTCAAGCCTGTAGTATTAGTTATTGTGTAAGGTCTCAGTTATACGGTAAAGGATAGCTTGTGATACGGATAGGTTTTTGAGTGACACGGTCTGTAGAGCTATCCGGAACACGTTTGGTAGCAAAATGGCTCCGCTAGTGCAAGTGGTACCCAACGATTTCCGACGCACTTGGGGCATAGTGTAACTGCCTCACTTGAGGCTAACATTTACATTTTCCGCGCCAATCCCTCTCTCTCAGAATGAAACGTCTGAAACTGAATTACGCGATGTTAGTGATAATCTAAGCCTTTGTAAAGAAGATGAAGCAGTAGCAATTTCTAGACGCCTCCATTCATCTGGTTGTACGACCCAAAATCTTACAAAGTGGTAGGATAACTACCCAGTATCGTGTAACTGGAAATCTGGTATGAAAATCTATCTAGTATCAAAAGCTACTTCGTGTCGTATAACTGAGGCTACATGTTGTCGTGAATCTTTTGTCATTATAGAATTTGTTTGCCTTTGGTGATGAGGACGGGAAGGGTGTTAATGCAAAACTTCAGCACCCTCTTGCAGTCGCTTGGGAGCCAACAAGTAAAAAGCTGTACTTGACAGACTCCTACAATCATAAGGTATGTACTCACCTTCCTTAACGTAGACTTTATGTAACATTGACGGTGGGTTAACATCTAGTTCATAAAATATCGATGTTGTTTTATTGTAGAATGTATAATTGCTACTTTAAAATGTTGATTACTCTAGTTGAGGGTTTCATGTTGCCGTGGGACATTTAAGAAAAAAACTATTCGGAGAAATATTGTAACGGAAGCGTCGCAGCAGGCGCTAGGTGGAGCAACTCTTCATGACAGCATACAAATATGTCTGGCCTTTTCAATCTATTGGAGGAACTGTGACTTCTCTCACAGTTCCTCAGTCACTCTCTTCTTTACAAAATTACATACATATATATACCAAGAATCGACCAATCACAAAGCTATATATATATTTATATATATATATATATATATAATACTATCAAGAGCTCACTAAATCATGTTTATTAAAATTATATAGACTATCAATAAATAAACACTAGCATGATCATGCTAGTGTTTATTTATTCATAGTCTATATATATATATATATATATGCATTTTATATAGAAATTAATTAATGAGCTACATCCTACCAATTTATCAGATATGGTTTTTCTTTAAAAAGGTTTTTTAAAGGAAAATCGTAGCTTGCCCAAGACATTTTAAGCCATCTTACTTAGTTTTTTAATATAGCTAATATACGCGATTAAACCAGAAGCCATAATGGCCTTGGTTACATGTTAGAAACGATAGGCTCAACACATTGTTTTCTACAAGGCGCTTGAAACATTTCCTTATGTTTGTTATTATCACCTTTATTTTCCATTAACCAAACAAAACCATATACCAAAACTAGTACTAAACTATGAATAATAATCCAATCGTGTATGTAGCGGATTGTAGAAAGTATTTAGTCGAGCATGTCGTTGCTACCATATAACCAAGGCCGTTGTGACTCAAGAACATTTTCTGGTTTATGAGCGCACTACATCGAAATTCGCGGTATCAATGGCGGTAGGAATAGTGATGAAGTAGCACAACAGCGACTGTAAAAGTGACCTTCAACAACATACGTAAATACGTTAGCATTAAAGTCAACAAAGACGCAATAACAATAGCAACAATAAAACAGCAGGAACTGTAGTAGTATCTCATAAAACATATTACCGTACCGTAGCAATGTAGGCTACAACTTTGTTACAATATGTGATTAAACCACGCGCTAGAACGGCCTTGGTGACGCGGTGGCAACCAGGTGCCCAGCACAGTATTTTCTACGAGATGGTGAAAATATTTTAACAGATTTAGAGTTACCTAAAAATGATTTCCTCCACCTAATGTACTTGTAAGCTAATCCATTCATCAAACATCTTTAGCACATCTTACATGATACCCTCAATAGTATAGAAATTTTGCAGCGGCATTAAGTAGACACTTCATTAAGCTACAGTTGCTACCACGTAACTAACGTCTTAATGGCCTAAAGAGTGTTCCCAGTTTAGTCGCGTATGGCACAGAAAGGAACAGAAACTGGAAGAATGACAAAAAACCTGAAAAACCCGAAGAGGCAAAGCAATATTGCATCAGTGTGCATCGTCCCGCGTGCAGAACTCTCTGTTTTATACGCCAACTGTCCTCGTGCGACATTGTCTTAGCTGATTACTGTGTCTTCATTTGCTAAGCTATTGATGGATTTCTTTAAAGGCTGCCTTTATAAACTAGGGAGCATATAAATAATTAAGATTTCTTGCGTCGATTCAAGTCCTGGACGTATTGAATTATTCAATATATGCATGTTCACGCAACAAAAATGTCGTCACTCTTTTTAAGTTGTACAATCTCGCTTAGTCGGATGTTGTCATGACTCTAGGCGTCGAGCTACAATTGGTTTCTGACCTATTTAAGAAGCGTGCCGACTAGAGACAAGGCTGCACCTGCCCTGCAGCTGTTTAAGTCGCAAGTCTGTAAATATCGATCATTTTTAGGAAATACTTCGGTTTTTCCTCGTACTAATGCCTTTTGATACTAAAATACATTCTTAAAGGATGCTAATTTTAATATTGCTACGTACTATCTGGTAGATCCCATATGATGTTAAATTGAAGACAACTGTGCTCAGATTGCCCTGTATTGAATGGCAGTTGTTTTGAGCGTACCTGGCGAGCAGGTTCAGCGTGGAGCGTTTGTAGAGATTGCACTGGCCGTGGTGTAACCAGGGGCATTGTGAGTGGTATGGAAAAATGACTACTGTGAAAATGAAGTGAAGGAGACAAAATCACAAACACTGTCAACACATGACGACTACACTTAGGTCAAAAGAGGATACTTTACAACAGAAATATAGAGAAATATTATCTAACAGGAAATTTGGATAGAGGCTAGACGGATACGACGGAAGAGCATAAACTAATGTCAAATATGACACAAAGCCTTTTCTCAAATCAAAAGACGTTGAGACCCTGCATTTGTCAGTTCGATTCCATGGTTGGTGGTAGATATCTGAGTCCCTCGTTTAATACGCGATTAATCCGAAACGCTCTTTAGGCCATAACGACCTTGGTTACGTGGTGGCAACATTACTAATTCAATGTATTCTAAATTTGCTCCTAACATTTTCCCATTATTGGGTAGCGCGCAATGTATTGAATGTTGATAGATCAAATTAACTTGCAAGTGCAATTGGGAGAGGTAATTTTTATAGGTGATAACTCAAAAACTTTAGATGTATTTTCAGCATCTTGTAGAAAATGCTGTGCTGAGTATGTCTTTGGCACCGCGTAGCCAAGGCAGTTCTATCCATGTGTTTAGTAGCGTATTGTATTATGTCTGGTGTGTTGCTCACTGGAGGCGGCTGCCTTTGCTCCTCGAAGGTTGAATGCCTTCCAAGGAAAAATATCTACTCATAAATTCTCAATTCTCCTCACGTTTGATGAAATGTATGGTTGTTTCAGCGATTACTCTTATTTAAGGCTGTTATGTAACGGGGACATGAACTTTGAATATACCCCGTCCCCTCCTTTTGGACGTTCAATGTGAGTAAATGTGTATCAACAGAGATATCGGTAGGTGCCGTCAGCACAGTAAGAACGTCAGGTCACGTACTGTTCAGTTTACGATGTACTGTAATAGTAGCGTCGGGGCCGGCGCTATGTAGAGCAACTTTTTAAACAGCTATTACATATATCTAATCTTTTCAGTCTAGTGGAGGAACTTTGATCTCTCTCACCGTTTCTCAGCTACTCTCCTCATTCTACAAATAACGTGCACACACACAAACAAACACACACATACATGTATATATATATATGTACCAAGAATCCGCCATCCGAAAATCTAACAATGACTTGGAAGAATTTGATAGGCTTAGGCTTTAAAGGAGTGGCTGAACTTGATTGTTTGATTGGTAGTTAGTGAGAGGACAAGGTTAGTCATCAGTTGAAGAGGAAATCACATTGTTAGTTTTACAATACTCTATCATACTCTAGTATGACTCAGTGTACGAGATTTTCCTGGTCTGTAAAAAGAATTTTTTTAAAATTTTAAAGAGGGGTAGAATTAAAGAGAGGTAGAAATGCTGAGATTTTCTCTAGGAGTGACGAGGATGGACAGAACTAAAAACGATTATATCAGAGGAACAGCCCGGGTAAGACGGTTGGGTGATAAGGTGAGAGAGTCGAGACTGAGATGGTTTGGCCATGTGCATAGGAGGGATTAGGGATATATTGGAAGGAGGATGCTGTAGATTGGAATACCGGGTAGCAGAAGGAGAGAGAGGCCAAAGAGAAGGTTCATGGATGTGGTGAGGGAGGACATGAGGGTGGTTGGCGTGACTGAGGAGGAAGCAATCGATAGATTGGTGTGGAGCAAAGGATCCGTTGTGGCGACCCCTAAA
Source organism: Alatinidae sp. Z8VKAUB7J3 (assembly GCA_010016025.2). Classification (NCBI taxonomy): domain Eukaryota; kingdom Metazoa; phylum Cnidaria; class Cubozoa; order Carybdeida; family Alatinidae; species Alatinidae sp. Z8VKAUB7J3. The sequence continues at coordinate 4,733 of JAAAKM020004430.1, read as the reverse complement.
AGGGAGAAGCCGAAAGAAAAAGAAGAAGAAAGAGAGGTAGAAATTTGTGTGATTTGCTTTTTTGGCCATTTTACATTAAGCTATAACATATTTTTTATTTACCCATTGTAGATCAAAGTGGTTGACCCATCAACTTCGGTCTGTGAAACACTATGTGGAACTGGTAAAGCGGGCTTGAAGGACGGAGATTTTTCAGAAGCACAGTTTAATGAGCCAGGCGGTCTTTGTTGTAGCAGAGACGGGAAGAACCTTTTTGTAGCCGATAGTAATAACCATGCAATACGAGTGGTAGACCTTGAAAAACGTAGAGTAACAACGGTAAGTGTCGACATCATCCTAACGTCAAGGGGAAATATTCATTCAGACAAAAAGTGAGCAAAAACATTAAGTTTTCTGATAATCTGCCACTTTGGCTTCAACTGTGAGTGCCTTCAATTGGTCACCGTCTTCAGCCTCAAATTCACTTTCGCGTAGCTTTTATTTGTATTGGGCCACCAAAAATTCTTTTATAGTTGGCTAGTCCAATGTTTCATATCGGGCCCCGGGGACCCCCTTAGGGGGTATTTGAGATTTGAACGGGATATAATGGTGACAAGGGAGTACTATAATAGTGACAAGGGGGTACTAGGGGGGTCCAACTTACCGCTAGAAGTTCAACAGTTTATAGCATTAAAATGGCAAAGCTAAACAAAGGGATAACTATATATATACATATAGTCTTCATTTACTCCAACGTTGCATATATATTTGTTTTACACCTTGTAATCAAATTCGAACTCGTTATTGATTGTTTATTTAACCATGTTCTCGTTTAATATCGATAAAAAGAAACAATTCTGGATTTCTACGTACCCAGGCGGTACTTAGATTTGGTAGCTTGAGGCAGTGATATAAATTCCTCAGTTGAGAAACCCTGGCCCAGACAAGTGGAAGCATAGGTAACCATAAAAAAGTTTCCTTAATCTCTGTGGTTGAATCTGTTACGGAGTCACCACAGGAGGAGAATGGCCTGCGACAGATGCGATGAAACAATAACAAGACAATAACATTGATGTATCACACCAGAAATTTTAAAGATACAGTAATCTCAAAATATACAATTTATAAAAAGTTTTAAAGTAAAAATGATTATCAAGTTCGTTCGTACCCAAAGTTCGTTATTAGAAACGGCTTGGTTGGAATTAGGTTTAATTTCAGATCTGCGTCGTCCGGTTATTTGCTTTAACGGACTTTATTCTTGAGCAACGATAGCAACAAAACTCTCTTGAGTTGGTGCGGAGTATAATTGGCAAATATATGTTCTCCGTTATTTGCATGAGTGTGTAAGAGTGTTAAGTGTACAGAAGTGTCTATAAGTGTGTAGTATTGGTAGATCGCCGAAGCCTTTCATAGATACAGAATTCTTTGAGAGACGAGCGATCTATATCCCAAGACAAGTGATGTCATGAATGACATTCTGGCGTCTGGACATGTTGACTGTTACAATTATGGACAACTTCAAACAATATACGTCAGGAGTTAATTCTCTCCGGGACTTCTGGTTTTGAGCGGTGAAAATATTTATGGACGTCCCGAATCTTAAGTACAGAGACTACTATCACCAATCGTATTAAACAAAGTTGCTTCCTAGTTCCCTATGTTATTTTTAACAAATCAGCGGAAGTTGCTCTATTGCTACTCAGTTAATGAGCTAAAAGAAGTCTTTAACAAGCAAAGGGATCACAATTTTCTGCCTTCCCGTAACTAATATTCTTGTACAGTCAGCTGTTTAACATTATCGAAATGCGTTCCAGCCAGAATATGCTTTATTGCTTTCTGTATAAACCTGAAGCAAACAAATCTTTACTGCATTGAGAATCGCAAAAGTGGCAATGATTTCATTACTTCGATGTTGAGGGAAAAGTCAAGTCTGTTCAGACAGAATGTGCAGTGAAGTCGAGAAAATTTGCAACACCATAAAATTTGTCACACTTTCCAGAGGACAATGTTTCTTAGACTCATTCTCAGCAAATGTACCCTTGAATTACTTAACATTCAAAGTTATTCTTTTCCGAACAGTAGCATTTTTATAGTTAAGGTTGCACTGCTAGTTTCCTCTTTACAACGGAGCATTCAGTTTTGCGAGGAACGAAACTGCTTTCTTATGAGGTTTCTTCGCCATCTTGTTCATTATCCTCAAATACCTTCAAGAAATAGGAGTGTAAATCTGAAAATCAGTTGTTTACTACAGGAACTCAAAGTTGTCTGGAAGTACCAATTTTAAGGTTATTACTTTGTAGCAATAAGGATGTCATTAGAAAATCGGGTCAAATATAATCAACACCGGCTATATCTTACTTGTATTCGAGATGAACAACTTTTTGGAATAAGTAATTTTTTCCTGAGGTTTGCTGAAAAGGTTACTTAACACAAGAAAAATTTTTAATTACTTACAGCGAACCTAGCCTAGTATGTAATAAGGAAAGTGCCTCGTCTAAGGATCAAAATCCGTCGTCATTGTGAAGGGTGCTACAAATCACAATGAGTCAAATAATTGGATCCGGATCCAAACCCACGACTATTGGGCCATGAGCGTCACGCCCTGAAAACGCTCCAACAACGTTTGAGATTAAGCAACCGGCCGTTTACAAAAGAAGCAACATGTACAATAGGCAGTCCTTTATATTACTCAAACCACTAGTAGTAGTTATGATCGCTTCCGGACCGATAGTCAGGGACAAGTTTTTATGGTAAGTAATCGTGTACATAAAATGCCTGTATTGATATCAAAAGTTACGACTGCTTGTGTTTCAGAATGTGCTAATTTTCATAATTTATTTTTACTAGCTTCAAGTACTAGAGCTTGATCAAGTGGACTCATCTATGAGTATAGAACCTAAGACACAAAAACTTAACAAGTCTATAGTTTCCCGAGATGCACCTGTGAAAACTTTACCTCCGCTAACTGCTGGAAATCACCCCTCAATAAAATTCCAGTTGCAAATACAGCTTCCAACGAATTGCCACTTTACAGAGGGAGCTCCAAGTCGTTGGAGGATCATCATAAAGGGTGATGAAAAAGGTAAATTCACGTACAGTGCTTCTCTGAATAGCAGGCAAGGCGGTAACCTAAGCGGAAATACCCGCACAACAGTAGTTTACGAAGTAAAATGTTTTTCTTTGTAAACTTTCGAAAAAGGGGACTTCTACTGGATGGCCTTTGTAAGAACCAGAGGGCATAGATCCATCGTAGTTATCGTGGATAGATTGATACGCAGATTGATAGTCATTGATACGCAATAGGTTCATTATAAATACGGTCCTAGATCCGACATAGATACAATGATTTTGTAAGAACTTAAGGTCATAGATTGAGGGATGTTGTCCTTGGAGACACCTGTTACCCTTTATAAAATTGTTTTGTCAGCTTGGTGGGTTTACGGCTTATATTTGGAGGGTGTTCTTGGTCACACCGGCTGCCCTTTAACAAGTTGTTGACCAGGATTGTGGCTAAATGGATAATTTTGGATAGTCCTAAAATCAGGTCCACTGCTCATCAGGGATCTGAGAGAACTGAAACGAGGGTACGTCATAGATACATCTTATTACGTATGAACACGTCGTAGATACTTCGCAGGGACATAGATTTGATATGAAACTGCGGTTTTGGAACAGGTGAAAAAACTAACAAGGTTCAAAATTTACAGAGTAAGGAACATGAAAATGCTTATTAGTTCATTTGTTACTTGGTACAGACGTGAACGGAATAGCGATTTTTGATGGAAAAGTTCATCCCGAGATCCTCGTAAGTGACAGCCCGGCCACGCCTGATGAAATACAAGAAACCTGTTGGCCTTAAAATCTTTACAGTACTAAAGGTTTAGTAGTAGGATCTGACAAATTTCGAAGTCATGTTTGCCTGGCCCTACCTTAATAGTTCAAATATTTCCGTTTTGTCAACCGCAAAGGATCACAGATAAAGCATATTGATGAATTCTACTTGCTAGGATCGGACACCCTCGGCTGAGATATAGAACTCCACATCGGCATCTATATTACTAAATGACATTACGTCTTCTTAGGGTAGGTAGTACACCTTTCCCTACACTAGTTAGAATTTGCGTTGTGTCATAACTACCTGGTCGGGTACACGAGCGTCGAGATGTTTCGCTTGCTTCTTTTGCTGTCTGTCGCCTACGAGGTTTATTTACATTCTGTACCGCGAATATCTGTTATTTATTTATTCACAGTATTTGTCTCCGTAAAAATATCCTTTAGGCTGAGTGACAGATGATCCAAAGAATTTACAGAGGCAAAGAACGAGAGTGATTCAGTTGGTTGGGGCTAAACAGATGCCCACGTGATAGAAAAAAGGGCTTGGTGACTTTCCATCACGCGACGATTCATCAACCGACGATTCATCACAGTGACAATCCATTGTGCGACGATTCATCACAGCGACCATTCATCACACGACAATTCGTCACAGTGACAATCTATCATGCAACAATTAATCACAGCGTCCATTCATCACATAGACTATTCCCATCAACATTTACTGATCAACTTTTGTTCGACCCCGTGGAAGGCACAGCGAGCGGCATCGGACATCCTCATCTATATTTGTTACTCTATGGTCGGCTCTCGGTGTCGCTTGCAGTCTTTTACGTCAGTTACGTTAGGTGAAACTGACATTTTAACATATTTAAAAGCAGTGCAGTATCTGGCCTGCAAGTAGATTTTGTTGTAATCTG
>JAAAKM020004429.1:0-11713 GCA_010016025.2 Alatinidae sp. Z8VKAUB7J3 | reverse complement strand
TGTGAAGTGTACCGTAAACACATGGCAAGGTGCAACTCGGAAATCGCTTAGATGGATCGGGGTTTGTTGTCAAGAAAGACGAATACCAACATTTGGTACTAGAGTTGCTATCCATGACGTCCAAACTGAGGAAAATCAAGGATATTTATGGGTGGTACAGGTAAAGATACCCGAGTTATATTTGCCTTAAAAGCTATTTAAATAAGGTGTGAAGTGTACCGTAAACACATACCAAGGTGCAACTTGGAAATCGCTTAGATGGATCGGGGTTTGTTGTCAAGAAAGACGAATACCAACATTCGGTACTAGAGTTGCTATCCATGATGTCCGAACTGAGGAAAATCAAGGATATTTATAGGTGGTACGGATAAAGATAACCAAGTTATAAATGCCTTAAACGCTATTTAAATAAGGTGTGAAGTGTACCGTTCACACATGCCGAAATGTAACTTGGAAATTGCTTACTTCGATCGGGGTTTGTTGTAAAGAACTATACCCCCCGGAAATACTCACGGTGAGAAAGACGATAAGCCAAGTCTTGAATTATTTAATGAGGTAGAAGATCACTGAAGGATTTAAAATATTTCTTTCTCAGATTAAAAAGACAAGGCAGCTGACCTTTGAAGTTTTAGACTAAAATGTAAACCACTGTGACGTTTGATGTGAAAGAGATGGAAACGGGATTTGAGACAAGATGCGTCAAAACTATAAAAGTTCAGTGAGATTCTATTATTATTGCTGACATTTTAAGAGTGACTTCAGACTGACAAAACCAATAAATATTAATACGAGCGCTATCGGCGAGTTGATATAAACCGAAAGCAAAGAAATTAGAGGTAGAAAAGGAAGGCGGTTTTAATGTGGAAAGCAGGAGATATCTTTGCATTAGGGAACGACATAATAGGGGAAATCATCCTGTGGTAGTGCTAGCTAGATGGAGGACATCAATTATTTGTGGCTCGTGTTATGTTTGGGTGTTTTTCTATTGTATGTGTTGATGCAATTGTATACAAAAAAACCACAGTGAAAAACCGCGAAAGGCTGATTGGACCTTTCGTAAATAAACAATCACAGCATGCTATAGCCAAACAAAAGACATTAGTTTCAAAGCTTTAAGGTGATGATTACTGCACTGGGAGTAGCTAAGACGTGAAATCGCGTTTCTTTCCATACCAAAGCAAAAACACTAACTTCTTCCCGTATCTGTTAACATGATCTCTAAATTTCAAAACATCAATGAAAGTGATCAGCCATGAAAATCTTACATGGGCTGGATCAACAAATACCAATGTGTTATCGCTAATAAGGACGAAAACCTGTAAATCACGGTCAGCTCTTTAAACATTTGTTTAAGACGTTTTTATACACAATACACATTTACTCCAAACGTTTTCTAACATAAAAAAGTTAAATAAAGCGAAATATAGCACTTGCAAGCAAAATCAAGCATCTCTGTACTGCGAATTCGTCGCCTAAATTCAACCCTTGCCTTAACGTTTTGTGTTAGTTGAAAAACTACAAATGATAGGAAAAAATGTTAAAAACTATTTAAACTAGTGAGGCTGTAGTATTAGTTTTGAAAAGTAATTGGCCAAAGGAAAGGAAACTACAGATTTCAAGTGAGTAAATAGTGAATGAAATATTAATTGCGTTAGCTGAGGCATCAACACCTTGTTTCCATGCTTTGAGGTAACAAGCTCATTTGTAACTTGGAGATGAGGGTATTTCTTACGAGTGAATTTTTGACAACATACCTGATTTAGGATACGTAGCTACGCAAATATCTTCATTAGATGTCTCGAAGTCCATGATGGCTTGAAGTACCGGCTCAGGATTTGGTGTAGTGAACAAAATCCCATCATAGCGATAACTTCCAGCTATCTTTGCGTGTTCCATGTTTCTTTCCAAGTCGTCGCCCAGTTTTCCCCTTTACTAACCAAACTCCGGCTTCTTTTACTGAATGGGCTGTGGATTTCAAAATGTTAGAGCCAATGCTTACCATCCATTATTTAAAATGCGTAAATAATTATGAAGCAGTTGGTCAAACACAAAGGTCAGCGGGCTTAAAGCAAAGAGGCGTTGCCAAGGCAGAGGATTTTGATCTTAGCAACAAGGATTATTTGGCCTTTAGGAGCACTTGATTTCGTTGCTTTGCTTCGGAGGATGTTCTTAACGCAGAGCCAAATTTGGCATTTATGGTCTCAAAAAATAGAATATTGTATATAGCACTTAATCCTGCTGGTAAAAACATTAATCTCTGGCCGTCGAGTGAACTATCTGAGAGCCATGCGGTCGAGTTTCACAACGGGGCGATGATCGCTTGATGTTAAGAGACGTTCATCAACTAATTGAGAGCAGCTGACATTTGCATTTCTTTCAGCGAGTAAAATCCTTCTGACTGATTAAAGTACTTCATTGCAAGAAATAAAATCCAATTTAAAGAGAAGAAAAGACCTTGCATTACTTCTATAATTTCATGTTTTTTGCTTCTGGAATGGCGCTGCGCTCTCAAACCCAATTAGAATTGATACAAGCACAACCAAACCTACTCCTGTGTCATAGTAACGAATTGAAACCTATCCAAAGTCCATGAAGATATGTACCTATCGGGTGACCATGCTTAAAGATAATGGCAGTTCAAAGAGTTCGAACAAACCATGGGTAAAACGCCAAGAAAGAAACATACAATTTTGACAACGTTTTCTCTGCTTACAAAACTTAGTCATCGAGAAGAGAGGATTCGAAATGTTAGTTTTGAAAAGAACACTAGAGAAATAGAGCATATGTCATCACCAGGGATCGAACCCGTGACCCATGCTTTCGGAGCGTGCGCTCTACTAACTGAGCTAGGCGACCTCTGATGTTAACATACTTTTATTTCTCTAGTCACCACATTAGCTCTCAATCATCCACCGGTTGGCATCGACATCCAGCTCAAGGCAATTGGAGACCAGCCTCTGCACGCCATGTGCCTTGACCAAGGAAAAACTACCATTCGCCCCGTCATAAATTCAAAACTAACTTTTCAAATCCTCTCTTCTCGGTGATACTTTCTAACTTGAATGGGCTTTGGATTAATGATAGGCCGGAGGGCAGTTCTTCCTTGGTCAAGTCACATGGCGCAGAGAGGCTGGTCTCCAACTGCGTTGAACTGGATGTCGATGTCCACCGGTGCATGATTGGGAGCTAATGTTGCGACTAGAGAAATAGAGTATGTTAACATGGGGGGTCACCTAGCTCAGTTGGTAGAGCGCACGCTCCGAAAGCTAGGGTCACGGGTTCAGTCCACGGTGGTGACATACTTTCTATTTCTCTAGTGTTCTTTCCAAAACTCAGTCAGATCTCCAATTGATTAACCATGGCGGAAAACGTAATTTAGTAATGAACAGCAATGTCCAGCAAAGAACGCGCATATGAAACATGTTGAAGATTTAAATTGAACATAAAAAACGATATATTTAATAACCAAGCTTTCGATGTATTATCACATCATCCTCAGGGTACAAGAAACTTGAACAGTGGGTACGATATTTAAGGACACAGTGGCCTAAACAAACAATATACTTGATAACAAAGGGCAAAATAAAAGAGCCTTATAGAAGAAATTTGAAAAGTGAAGGTGGATGATGTGATAATACATCGAAAGCTTGGTTGTTAAATATATCGTCTCAGATGTTTAATTTAAATCTTCAATCAGGTCTTCGTACACAAGTTGTTGCAGCGTTAATAGACCCTGACACAAAGGTACAAAAAAATTCGTTACTCCATATAGCTTGCTACGAACGGTCATTCTTGTTTCCCTATCAAAGATATAGCCACGCCTCTAACATTCGCTTTTACATCGTTCAACATTCTCGCCCCTTTTCAGATATGATTTTAACTTCTTCACATCTGCAACTTCTGAGTTTACTGTCTTTGTAAATTTAGGAAAGAACACTAGAGAAATAGAAAATCTGTTACCATCGGGAATCAGTGACCCACGCTTTTGCGGAGTGTGCTCTCCCAACTGAGCTACACGTTGTTTTTTTATAAGCAACTCAGTTGCTTAAGTGTGAGGCCTCGATTTGGTCCAAAATTTATGCAACAAGCTAAGCAACTCGAGGCCTCAACTTCAGGAGGGACAATTTTTAAAACGCCTAAAAAAAATCAAGAACGTTTTTCATTAAGAATTGATTACAAAACGTTGATATATAACAAATACCGCACTGTTGATAATGTGTCAAGCAAAGAGATCAAAGATCCAACCACCAACTTCCAGGGGCTGCATTTTGTCAACCGACAGCACAACAAAATTCAAAGATAACCTGTAGTGATACCTAAGCAACTACTTAAGCAACTCCAGGCCTGATTTTGGAAAATTGCTAAGCAACTCGAGGCCTAACCCTGAAAATGGAGTTGCTTATAAAAAAACAACTTGTATGTGACCTTCCGATGTTAACATACTTTTATATCTCTAGGCGCCACATAAGCTCCCAGTTATGACTGGGTCGAAGAACGATTACCATCCTGCCCGTTTAGCTGTCCGAATTTCGATGCTCTTTGTCATTCTCAGTAACAGAAACACTAGATGTGACAGGAAGAAATTGTTGTGGATTCTGGATTCAGCAACCAGTAATTGGCTTATAGCAGGTCTCCATTTAAAATTGCGAAAAACATTTAATTTTTTGTAGATCTGCAATATCCGTTGCCTATGAAAGCATGTAAATGCTTCAATGGTAATTATGCAGTCTGTGTTTTGTTCACAATAGTACTATAAGAGTTGACTATTCGCACATCAAGTCCGGTACTGTCAAAGGACACTCAAAGGAGCTGTGTCTTTGAGAAGCGATCGTGCAAGTGAATTGATCCTCAGTCTGACCGAAAATGCAACTTGCTCATAGAACTAGTTTGTGCAGGTCTTTAGATTACAGGCTGAAGTGCATAACATTGGCAAATCTTTTCCTGGCATAAACTTAACACATGTGGACAATTCACCAAGCTACACCTGTCCGTTTGTAACAACACGCTAGTGTTTGTTCAAAATCATAGCCGTAAACCAATTTCAATTGTAAAATATACCTGACTCTTTTATCAGCCTTTGTTACTTGTTGTTGCTAATGTAGGTGTAGAAATTCAACTTCAGAGACTGCAAGCTTACTTAATCCAGCTTCTCAAAAATACAGCTCCTTTGACTGTTCTTTGAAAGTACCAGAGTTGATGGGTGAATGGACAACTCTTATCGTACTATTGTGACCAACACACAGACTGCAGAATCACCATAGATGAATTTGCAAGCTTTCATCAGCAACGGATATTGCAGATCTACAAAAAATGAAAGGTTTTTCTCAATTTTAAATGGAGACCTGCTATAAGCCAATTGCCGGGTGCTTAATCTAAAATCCACAACAATTTCGTCCTGTCACATCTAGCGTTTGTGTTACTGAGAATGACAAAGGGCATCGAAATTCCACATTTATGTGATAAAAACTAAAAAAAGTGCGGACTTAAAATGCTGATCTTCTGATAAATATTAAAACGCAGCATAAAGGCTGCAAAAGAATCATGATGCTAACGCAATAAAATCCAAACAATAAATTAGATCCCGAGCTTTCGATGTTTCCTCGCATCATTTTCAAAGGCTGATTACAAACGTGAAAAAGCGAGTTCATAAAGTAAGACTAAGGCAATACCAAATATTACAAACAATAGTAAAGTACTAATTGACAAAATAAGGGGAGAAACAAGGTGGAAAAAGAAGTGTTAGAAGAGAGAGAGATTTATTGAAGAAGCTGTTATGTTCAACCCAAGACCATTTAAACGTTATATTAAACAGAACAAGTAACGTAACTAATTTATGTAAACCAAACCTAAAATTTTCAAGGTTTGATTCATGAAAATTTTTTTATTTGATCCAGAAAAGTGATAGAATTGTTTTATGTCCAGGGCGGTAAGCAAGGACAATAGACTTGCCCAGAGTTGTATTGTACAGTTATTCTTATATTATATAGTTTCAAAGTAGACTCCTAGCCTTTGCCCTAGTCTTCACATGTCAAGCCACTGCGGTTGCCAGGATATGTGACTGCTGTTGATCCCGTGAGGTAGACAGATTGGACCTGATTGGCCAAGACGTAATCGTTCCACATGGCATGCTTTCAGAGAGTTTTTTTACCAGAGCCACAAGTTGTTTTGAATTGACACGTGGCATATCAGCGTGTCACACTCTTTTGGTGTTAAAAGTTTACATAGCCTTGTTTCCAAGTGGCTTGGCCACTTGAAAATTGTCACTTCGGTCTGAAAGTTCGCTTAGAAAGTTCGTTTTATCTGTGAAGATTAGCATGGCAACTCACTATGTCAATTTCATTCAAATGTCAGGGATACTAGACTAGCGATCAGACAAAAGGCAAACAAGCCGATATTGCTAGACTTGCGTGAAGTTAAACATAGCCTTAAGGTGTTAAGACCCAACTAAGTCAAACGTATTGTGACCCCAGTCGAGACTTGCCAATTGGGTTCTTTGCTTGACTCCTTGGGGAGACAGAAGAACAGAGAAGGCAAAAGTTGACCTAGAAAAAGAACAGCGAACAGGATCTTCGCATTGCCATTCGTTGCAACCAATGTATCACCCTCCCCGCACACCCTTTCTTCGACACAGATTGACGCCAGTGTTCAGTGTTGTGTTTGGGTTTAATTCTAAAGCAATTGGAATCCCTCTTTTGTGTATTGGCTGTATCGATTACGTTATAGCTATCAACTATGGAAAGATTCTGTCCAATTATACTTGTAAGTTGATTTAACCATCAAAAATCTTGCCATTCGTTGCCAAACAGCCGCAAAGCGATGTACCACCCTCCCCGCACACCCTTTCTTCAACACAGATTGACGCCAGTGTTCAGTGTTGTGTTTGGGTTTAATTCTACAGCAATTGGAATCCCTCTTTTGTGTATTGGCTGTATCGATTACGTTATAGCTATCAACTAGGGAAAGATTCTGTCCAATTATACTTGTAAGTTGGAAAGTATCATCGGTGGTGACATACTTTTCTATTTCTCTAGAGTTCTGTTCAAAACTTGTAAGTTGATTTAACCATTAAAAATCTTGCCATTCGTTGCCAAAAAGCCGAGAAGCAATGTATCACCCTCCCCGCACACCCTCTCTTAAACACAGATCGACGCCAGTGCTCAGTGTTGTGTTTGGGTTTAATTCTAAAGCAATTGGAATCCCTCTTTTGTGTATTAGCTGTATCGATTACTTTTCTTTCTCGTTCTTGAAGTATCTTTACATCCTAAACTCGACAAACACTACAATTTATTTTTAGATACATGTTAATTATAGGTCGCTAGTGGTCACTGGGATTCGATAACTATCATCGGATTATATCACCGTGCAGCTCATCGAAAGCTATTATTGAAACCATTATACTGTGTGGATGGCGGTCATGGAGTGAAAGCAAGCGGGTTTCTTGCTGTGACACTAAGGCGGATGTCTTTTAAGCAAGTGATCTGCATAATTTATGCATATAACGACCTCAGCAGGACCGCTGACAAAGAAAACCAGCTTAATAGCGATAACCGCTGCAGCAGCTGTGAGTGAAACGTCAACTTCATTGTTACCCTGTTTGTGAACAAGCGAAGAAAATCTTGTCAAATTTAGAACAGTTTTTGCTGAATATTCTCGAATTTCCCTTTCGCCGGACAATTGAGCCTGCGACTCGATCAGTAAGCTTTGTTGACCTTCTGAAATGCATTCCAAAGCATACAAGAAAGCGAATTGAATTGGACAACACAAAAACTGCGTTTCTCTTGTTCTGAATACTTCAGGGGAAAGCCATTTTCGTATTTCAGCTAGAGGACAATCTAAATTTCACTTCTGTATTAACATCTGGTTATATTTTCGAGCCAATCCAGGTCTTTATAAACAGAAATAGTGTCTTATTTAGGTACTAATTACCAATTTCGATCGACAGAAGAGAATTAGCGAAGAGATTTTCGATCAAAATGAGTTGCCTGCTGAATTGTGTTTCCAAGAAAATAATTCTTTTTGAAGATATCTTTGTTTTGAGCAGGCCTTCCTAATAGTTCATAATTCCCATGCTTTCTGGTCGGTCGGTTATTTTCAACCAATAAGAACTCGGTTTCTTAGCATAATACCATCCTATTTCTATGCCTAAACATTTTCTTCCTTAGTTCATTGATTTTCTCTAGTGAAACAGCTGAGAATATAAACAAAAAATTACTTGATAAAAACAAAGTCCATTCACAATTGTTTATCGAAACTACATATTAAGAATAGGTTATATCCTCTTTAGGTTGCTTCTTGTTAAATCGGAAAACTCGTCTGTTGCCATGGTCGACGCCTCACACCTGAGCTATTTTAATTTTTGATTCTTTCCTAGTCTGTGCATACCTGCTGATTTAAATTCGATGCGGTCACTTGAATGACAATAGGCGAAAAGCCTCATTGCACTTAGAATTCTCCTTCGCTGCATACTAAAAACCGTTTTCATTTCCCTATAACAATAAGTGAGAAACCATTATCAACAATCTTTTCGAGGCAGCAGATGAAGACACGTATTGTTCGACTAAGGCAGGAGATTTTGATCCTATGTCTGTGCTGGTTGATATTAATTGCTAGTCTGTTTCAATTCTTGCTGCCACCTGCAGAAGCGGCTCAAGCAATTGGTTGTGTGTATGTGTGTGCGTGTGGAGTGTGTATAAATATATGTGTCTGTGTATATGTGGATATGGATGTGTTTGTGAGTGGATCTATATAAATATGTGTCTGTGTATGTATGTGTTGATGTGTGTGTGTGTGGATGTGTTTGTGTTTGTGTGTGGATGTGGATGTGTGTGTGTGGATGTGGATGTGTTTGTGCGTGTATTGTTGTATGTGTGTGTATATATGTATGAGTGTGTATATATGAGTGTGTCAGTGTATGTGTCGATGTGTGGAAATGTGTGAATGTGCATGTATGTGTAGGTGTGAGCGTGCGTGGGTTCATGCGTGTTGGTGAGTGTTTATTTGTGTGTGTCTATGTGTCCGTGTATGTAAGCGTTGATGTGTGTGTATGTACATGTTTGTGTGTATGTGAGCGTGCGTGCATGTATGTATCTGTATGTGTGCGTATGTGTGTATGTGTGCATGTGCATGTGTGTGTGTGCGTGTGGAGAGAAGGCGGACTTCGAAGGGGGCAACTTAAATACAAGATAGTTCGGAATGTATGAATTTTCTCTCTCCCATAAAAATTTTATTCGACCACGTTCACACAAGTCGCCAAACCAAAGTACAAATCTTTATTCAGAATGACAAATACAGAATTTACCGAAAGCCCTTGACAGCGGGCGTGACGTGGATAGCTCGAATCAAACAATGACTAGCAGTCTCTCAATCAGAGAACCCTGATGAGCAGTGAGTCCGACATTGAAACTACCCAAAATAAACAGAAAAACCACCATACAGACTAACTAATGAATAAAGGGCAGCTGTGGCCTCCAAGGGCAACGCCCCTCGATTTAGGCTACCGGGCAGAGAAGCAAGCCATAAGACAGACTCAACCACCCAGTAGGACCGCCTTCCGCGGATTATGGAAAGAATCTGTCATCAATGAGAACAGACACTACCTCCCGAATAGCTAGCGCAGCGGAGTTGCAATGACGAAGGACGAGGTTCGACTCCTCGTAGTTTTACATTTCAACATTGAGCTTCTCATCATATATCACCATCCAAACACGCTACCTTTGAGAAACAAATAACTAAATAATTTAACTTCTTCTTAGGCTAATTTAATTTCGAGGGCACAAGTGTCCTCCTTCCGAGCTAAATTCCAATTATTGCTAGTAAACCAATCTAACTTTTGCGATATTTCAATCGAAGACCACTGATGAGCAGTGCGCTAGCTTTGAAACAACTCTAAATAAACAGAAAACCCATCAAACAGGAGAACTAATACATTAAGGGCAGCTGGAGCGTCAAAGAGCAACGTCCCTCAATTTTGGCCACCGGCCCGAGAAGTAAGTCATGAAACAGCCTAAGCCGCCCGGTAGGATCGCCTCTCACAGATCGTGGGAAGCGACTGCCATTAATAAGGGCATATACTATACCTTAACCTTGCCAAAATCTCGAGAAGCTCGGCAATCTCTCAATCAAAGGAGCCAGATGAGCAGCAAGGAAGATTTCGAAAGTGCCCTAAAGAAGCAGTAAAACATGAAATAGGATAACTAATGCATAAAGATAGCTGGCCTATCAAAGGCCGACGGTTCTCAATTTGAGCTATGGGGAGGAGTGACAGGGCACTATCAACAACCCAATGGGACCACCTCTTGCAGATTATGGGAACGTTGGGCAGCATCTGTCATCAATGAGAAGAGATACTATACCTTAACCTTGCCAAAATCTCGAGAAGCTCGGCAATCTCTCAATAAAAGGAGCCAGATGAGCAGCAAGGTAGATTTCGAAAGTGCCCTAAAGAAGCAGTAAAACATGAAATAGGATAACTAATGCATAAAGATAGCTGGCCTATCAAAGGCCGACGGTTCTCAATTTGAGCTATGGGGAGGAGTGACAGGGCACGCTTAACAACCCAATGGGACCACCACTCGCAGATTATGGGAACGATGGGCAGCATTTGTCATCAATAAGAACAGATACTACACACGATTTTTGTTAAAAAGGCCGAGACGCATTAGGAGGTTATGTTCATTGTCCTCTCTGACTTTCCGCTTTGGTAACAATGTTTTGACGTAACTGCAGGCTGATTGGTTAACAAATAGGATGACCCCAGACTCGCTGGCGATTGGCCCAAACGTTCTTACTTACTGCATCCCCTGGTGGGCGCTAACGGCGTACCTAATAGATACAGGTACATAATTTCGTGTCACAATGACCAAGCGCACAATGACTTGGTCTGCGGGTCGTAATTATCCAAAATGTCTATAACTTCGCACTCTCGCAGGTGATACGATTCAAAACATTTTACTTTTACCCGCAATGCATTTTATCAGAGCCTCGAAGTGTATACGAGTCAGTCATTACCTAACTGTAGGACACAGTCGGTTCCTTCATACTGTGGAAGATTCAGTTCGTATTTGTTGGCGAGTGACTGCGGCACGAATCGGCCACCCAAGAAATGAAACCTTCCTTTGAAATGCTTTGCGCACAACTTCGGAGCGGTGAGTGAGACAAGGGCGTCTGGCTGGATACCATTTGGGTTTCCGTCTTCAACATGCCAACCTGCAAATGCAAAAAAAGAGAATGGGACCGACGTTATCAAGCATTCATTCAGGAATCGATGTGCCATGTCAGATATAACACTGCCTCACATAAGTATGAACAAAACACCACAACCTAACCCTGGTTAGCATAGGCTTTTGTGGCCTTCGAAAGTAGGAAGGAGGGTTACATTTCAAAATTTCAAAATTCTGTAAGCCAATTGTTAAAAGTAGGGCCCCTTGCAGAGAATGTTTGAAAAACATCGAAATTTTTCCATCAATTTTAAAACATTAGTATACAATATTTGTAGACATTTCTATCGGACAATTATTTTCATCAACGTAGTTGCCTATGTGCTCTAATTCTTAGCAAAACAATTGAAGATCCTAGTTCAAGTTGCGTTGAGTGTAAATATATTCGAGTCTGTAGAAGAAGAGGGAGTTGGCACAAACGATGGCAAACAGAAATGGAATGAGTTGGCACAAACGATGGCAAACAGAAATGGAATGAGTTGGCACAAACGATGGCA
>JAAAKM020004425.1:0-11718 GCA_010016025.2 Alatinidae sp. Z8VKAUB7J3 | reverse complement strand
ATGCGACAGTCCAACCCCCTATAAGGGGAACCAAGGACTTAAAACAGCATGATGATGATGATGATGATGATGATGATAGATGAAATCTACAAGGTAGCTTTAGCTGAGATGTTGACTTTCTAAATTGCAACTTTTTCTTATATACATGATTTCTTTGACATGCAAAACATTAACTATAGTCAAAATTGCTTCAATGCATCACTAGTGCACTCTAAAGCAGCTTTTCGGGCAACTATCTATCACTATCAAATTTGTAATGCACTTTTTTATCAGTTATCAGCAGACAATATGATCCTAAAAACGTAATATAACATACAGTGATACATAAAGATTTAATGATATAGGGGATGACAATGATTGGAGGGGTTTCCTTTTAAACAGTAAACTTTCAATTAGAAGCTAAATTCCAGTAAATGTTAAATATGTTGCAGCAGGTTGGAGAGACTTTTGGACAAAAGCTGGACTTTCCATGACAAACATGTTTATATTTATGACCTCATGATAAATGCAACTGTTTATTTTTCATGAATCCTTTTAAGTGTCTGGCTAATGTAAGAAAGTGGTACTATACAAAAGATCATCAAAGATGAAGCTGCTCTAACTAATCAACAGCCATTAAAAATGTTCTTTAGTATATTACCTGATACCTAGACCTTTAAAAGTATTAATGTTTTAATCTTTTGACTTGCAGTGGTATACAAATTTTTACTGTTTAAAAATACATGTCTATTAAACATCAAAATTATGGCTTAAAATAGACAATCTTGATTTGTTTTATCTATATTTGTTCTTCAGATTTACATGAAAAAAGAAACAACTTGAAACGGTTATGTTACATTTGAAAGACTCATCATAATAATTGGCTATATTAGATTATCTGCTAAACATAAATAACTTTCCAGTCTGAAGAAATCATATTTATCCAAACTCTACTGTACGTAATCAACTACTAAAGAGATATTAAGTTTACTTCCTAGCCCTGAAACAGGTAAACTACTTCCAGGTCATTAGGAGAACATTTTGAACAAATCTCAATATATACATCAAATTGTATATGCAAGTCTCAAACTGTTGAAAGCATACTACTGCCAGCTCCCTATTTTGCTAGATTAAGAAAAGATTAATTCGTGTATATATGCTGACAGAATCGTTTACAATTAGTCAGTTTTCATTAAGCAAAGAAGTGTTTCCCATTTCTAAATAAATACTTGTATTTGCTCCTGTTGGAAAACTTCCAATAGGTTTGACAACAGTGAGAACCAAAGGGACCCTTACGTGTTGAAATGTGCATCGCTTGTAATAAAGTGGTCAGCTAATTATACTGAATTCATTGGGTTGATAATTGAGTACAGTAGAACAACTCACAAACAAACCTAAACTTCGCAAAAGTATTTGCCAGTAACCCGGTTTATTGACACATTTGTTACTAAGATAAACATTTCACTTAGAATACACATATGGGAATTTTAACTTAATAGTGTATCTTTGCAAGACTGTGGGAAAAGTTTTAGTCGTGATAATGTCCTTGACGAAAAAATTGGCCTGTCGTCCGATTTCGAATTAATTTGTTCCCCCTGTACTCGCATGCGGTACCGAGTACCCTTCCAGTTGTCGGCACTGATTGCCGACACTCCCTATCAATGGGATATCTTTGCATCCAAAACACATAGGCCCATATATCACAATAACAACTCGTACATCTAAAGTGGACGTTAGCCTAGCATTGGACTGGGTTGAGGTGGTACAAGAAAGTCTCTGGTTACAAATCTACAGCATGTTTTACGGAGGGAACAGCTCGTAGGCCTGTCAATTTAACCTCGAGAAACCTTATCTTGCGACAGGTGAATGGTTTCTTTAGCAATGGCTTCTGACATGAAAGTTCCTTTGGCCTACGATAAAAACACCTCAGGTCTTGTCATCTTTCGTTTAGACTTCCCCTTAGACAATACGTTCACAGAAAGAACCCCGTCGTCAACTCGGTCACTTAAGCCCCCTCGCATGTCAATGAAGACCCACCTGCGCGACGATCAGGACTCAGGTGCGAACAGAACAAGTGTTGTTCTGACATACCACTAATGGCTTCATCAAAATTATCTTTGTCACATATCAAAACAGCTACAGCAAGCGATCTGTGTATCCATTGTTATTGCCTTTGGCAGCTCGGGTTTGATCGTTTAGCGGGACGGATGTGTCCTACGGGCGGCCATTTAACATTCTGGGTGACATTTATACAGATACCGAGACTGTTATCAAAGAGAATAAAAACCCAACCGAAATCAAAATCATTGGATGAGGCCGTAATAACCCCCATTTTTACATCGTCCCTTCCGTACTTTAACCATCCAAATCCTGTTCTACTATACAATAAGCAAAATAAATAAAACATCGCCTGGTGAGAGATAACGACACTTCGCAGATTGAGAGGGCCGCTGATCACAAGGAAGATGCCGGTTGTACCAACTTCCTACTTCTAAGTAATGGAAATCACCTATTCCACCACACAACCAGCCATGTTTCGATTCTAATTTACAGTACGAAGGTGAAAAAATACAAAAAAACAAAATCACCAAAAATGACTGAACTCTGTTCGCAGTTGCTCGTTAACCTCAAAAGTTAATGCAGCCTGACAAGATAAGGCGATCTGGGTAATTGACACTACGTCACGAAGTATGAAGCCCTAAAATCACATCGTCGGTGTTTTGAAATACTTCTCTTACCATCATAGTAATAGCAAATTCTTTTCTTGTTGCCACCGGTGGTGTAAGCCATCCTTGCTGTTGTAGGTAAGGAACGCGTAGATTTGTATGAGTTGCTGATTCAATCTTGGCGGTAATCAAAGAACAATGGCGGATCACATGGTATTGTAATAACCAATGAAGACGCTAGAAACACGTGCGTCCAAAAATCAATAAAAATCAATACAAGGACGACTGACAAGTGTAATGCGCCCATTTAATCGTGCGAACATTTTATATCAGAACCTTGTAGTGATCTGATTTGAGAATTTATAGAGTGCAGTACGAGAAGTCCATATTATGTTGTGTTTATTAACATAATGTATATCGGCACAAGCATTGCTTTCTTTGCATTAAGGCGTCTGTCCATGCAAAGAAATCTGTACTAGAGTCAGCGATCTAGTATCGAATATTCACTTCCACGTTCCACAATCACTTGACACGAGAGAATTATTTTCGGTAATAGCATAAAAATCAGTCCGCTTGTAGGCGTGTCACAGAGATCGAAACAACTGCTGGTGATCGTTGAAAGCAAATGAAAGTCGAAAAAAATCGACGAGAGGAATTTAAAATGTACAAAACACGACGATAACGTCAACGCTACACTGCACCGGCCAATATTGGTATAAAAAACTAATTTTAAACGTTCTTTGCACGAAAGGGGAATCAATGAGCGACAAGATAAGAATGAATTTTAAAACTCAATGATTTCTCCACGAACTCTAGGAACTAAATGCAAATATGCGCATGTCAACTTATATCTTAATGAAATCAACGCGAATTTTTATTGATAGGACGTAAAGGTTATTGTCGATCACAAAGGTCACATATTCTGCTCCCGACCGCTTCCATACTTGCCACTACCTTTGTCGCCATGTAGGGTACACAGGAAATATTCAAGTTGATATTCAGATTTTTTTTCATGGATTTGCAGGTCTCCCTGGCATCACTTATTCGTCGAGTGCAATTAATTGATAAGGAAATGATGCTTATTCACAGGCCGGTATCCATACCTTCTCATCAATCAAAATTTAGAATATATAACTTATTTATTAGCATACTAATATCGAGTCTACCCACTTGAATACATTACGGTTCATGAGAGGGTCGAAGATAATGACGATGTAGAAGTAAAATTCTATTATACAAATTCTATTATTATCATTCTATATTATTCTATTACTACCCTCCCAAAAGTATTTGAACATTAGCAACAAATATGGCGTCAAAATGAATTGCGTGGAATATCGGGCATTTTTGCTTTGAAATTTGCGCGCAAAAAAGAGAATCTTGGATTGATAAAAATTAAATAAATAACATTGTCTGAGATAATTGGTAAAGGTAAATTTACATTTTTAGTAGCTGTACGAGGATTTTGATGTTTTACTAGCAATGCCTAAAACCAGAGCGCTGTCGCTTGAAGACAGGGTGCATATCAAATCATTGAGAAAATATGGAATTTCATACAAGAAAATTGCTAAGAAAGTAGGCTGTTGTGCTCCTACAGTATCAAATACTTATAAGCAGTATGAAAAATCTGGGACTATTACGAAACGGGCGAGAAGTGGAAGACCCCAAAAAATATCAGCTCGCGTCGAGCGTTACCGTTACCTATGTCATGTATCGAGACAAGAAAGTTTCGAGTCAATTAAGACCTTTACAAAGTCAGTCAATGAGCAGAAATAAATAAATGAGGTTGTGTCCATAAAAGCTGTACGTCGTATACTGCACAAGTATGGTATTAAAAGTTACATGAGACGAAGAAAGCCCTTTATTTCTCTGAAAATCACACTGTATCGTGTTCGGTGGGCGAAAGCATTGTTTCCATAGTCTGTGTCTGACGTAGGAAGGACGTAGTTTTCTCAGACGAATGTAGATTTTCTTTAAACAATGACTCAGGACTTGTTCGTGTTTGGAGGAAAGCATCTGAGGGCCAGTTACTTAATTTGTTTAATCACAAGTTTGGAAATTCTCCGTTATCAATGTTCTAGAGGTGTATTTGGCCTACTGGACAAGGTAGGCCTACTCTTGTTGTGTGCGATGGCATCATGACTTCGGAGAAATACCGCTCAATGTTATCAACAAGATAAGCTATTCCAGGGTATACAAGCTATTTACGGTAATGTGGATAAACCTTTTATATTTCAGCAAGATAATGTCAGGCCTCATGTTTCCACATACACAAAAAATTTTCTCATTCTTCGTGGAGTCAAAACTATACTATGGCCTCCACAGAGCCCCGACTTAAATATCATCGAAAATATCTGGCTAAAAATCAAGACTGACCTTTGTAAAAATCCTCCAATGAATGAAGAAGCTCTTATCAACTCTGTATTCAAAATTTGGCAAGAATTCGATCCAGAATTCATTAATAATCTGCACAATTCAATTCCTCCCTGCCTTGCTGCGGTCAAAAGGAGTCGTGGCTACTGCACCAATTATTAACCAAAGACAGTTAAGATACTCGTTAAGTTTTTCCACCCTACTATTTACTTAGTCACTGATAATGTGGCTTTCCAATGTTGCATTTCATGTCCTGTTACGTTTTATTCAATAGAAGTTATTCAGAGTTTTATCCTAGTCTATAAGAATCAAATATGGTACCTCTACTAAAGTGCTTGATATCATCACCACCATGGGACGTATACTTCCCAACTTTTCTAAAGTCGTTTCCGAAGTAATATTGATACAGCTCCTGAAACGATTTTAAAATCCAATAACGTGTATTTGAGATACCACCAACTTTGTAGACAGCCTTTCTTTCTGCTCACTTCATCACAGTTCGACATTTTGCTAGTGAGCACGTGTTTGACAAAATTTTTAAAAGAGCGCGAAAACGTAAGGCATAAATTTGCATAACAACGAAAATCTTCCAAAATTCTCTTTCGAATGGCACAGGTTCGAATAAAAAGACTTGTCCGATCGAATTAATTGTGTAGTCAATCCGGATGTAGATTTGCCAATGTTGAGATCTGCCATCTTCGTTTTCTGCAAGTGTTCAAATGCTTTTGGGAGGGTAGTGTAGATCTCTAGTGATGAAGGTCAACTTCTTCTTTTATTCCTCTGCATTAGTTTAGTCATAAAGTAAGATAACCTGTTCTTACGAAGTTTTATATTATCATTGGACTCGTTGGAAAAAGGGGACCTGAAAAGGCAATTTGAAGGCATCTAGAAGGTAAACAATAAAGGTGACCTCATCGAAGGCAGGTCTGCATGAAAGTGAGGATGACTGATCCCTCCTCACTTTCAATATCTTTGATGTAAAAGGAAGAAAGCAGTTATGTTTTCCAAATGTCTAGAGGTTCTCTTCTTATGAATTTAGTTTGTGTTGTTCGCAGAGATGAGCAGCAATGAGAAGTAATACATCGAGAATTCAAATGACGAGCGTGGCCACGAAAATATATGTACTCCTGTCCGCATCTCAAAGTTCTTGAGAACCATTTCGTTATTCATTGTCAAATATAAGCCACTGAATAGACTACTAGTAGGCTCCGGTTGCCAAAAGCCAATGAGATACTGCCAAGTTACGAGTTACCATATGCGAATAAAACTTTCTCCTTCTTTGCCTTATCATAGGATTCATACGACTGGTTTTCAATAAATTTAGAGAAGAGAGTGAACTTAATTTGTAAGTTAACCTCTGATGCCATACACATTCTATTGGTTCGTTTGAATTCTTATACTTCTACTTGTTTAGTTGTTTACATATTTATTTACTTATTTTCCCTTTATTAAGTCATATTAAAATGGCATATGTTGATAGCGGTTATATAAGCTGAAATGTGGATATCCTTTTTAAACATTCAAAACATGGTAAGGTATTCATACAAATCTTCCAGTTTAGCCCCGTGATAAGCAGTGGGGCCATTCCCCAGGGTCCATTCAAGGGTCCAAGGTATTAATACCTCCCTGTGAGTAACCATGGTCCCTCCCTGGCTCTCAATGCCTTCAGATGGTGAAAGGACACTTTCCCTGCTTCAGCCGTCATCTGCCACGTACATATTCTCATTCAAATTTTTTACTTGCTCGGTACAGTTTACTAGTTAAAACAGTATACCAGAAGCAAGGATCGAATGAAAAATTCACTTGTTTGCAGATACCTTTTGATAGATTAAACAAAAACAATCGAATGGAGAAACTCTATAGGAGTTGGAGCTGGAGAGGAAGCATGTCGCAAGTTTTTTCGTTATTATCTCAAGTTTTAAAGCACTATTTCCAGTGAGTAGCGAAAGACCTTCCTTACGTGCAAGTAATATTCGACCATTGTCATAAGAATTTGGACATCTTTAGTCAATTTCAGGGACGCTAAACCCATCCACAGACCCCGATGGCTACGGGCATGGGAATGGCTACGGGAATCTGCTTTTTCAAAGTTGCCCTTTTTAAAAAAGTTAAACCTTCCCATCTATGACCCTGTGTCCGCTACCAAAGTTGGCCTACATATAACAACACTGCTGAACAGAGCACTCCAATCTTCACTTGAAAAAGAAGTCCTAAACAGCTGTTAATCAACCAGTTTCTTTCAATAAAGGGTGCTGTACTTACAGTGGCTAACAGTGCTCACCGTTTGGGCAAAAGTTACGGCACGGTAGAGGTAGTTCTAAATTTGGGAGATATAAGATCATGAGAGCCACTATTTAACCTGAATGAAGAGGGTAGACAGTAAACGAATGGGTAAAAGGTATCGGAAACGATGGTAGTAGAGTAGACACTACTCTAACACGCATTGACTATGATTCAAATTAACTCAGTTTCAAGGTCACTAGAGACTTCCAATTGTTCGGGCTGTAGCAAAAGGGTGTGGTCAAAAAGTCATGGTATTGCAAGGAGCGGTGATTGTAATAGTTAAATTAGTCAAGGTGTTAATGATATTGGTACAGACAGAGGTACAAGTACTAGTAAGAGTCGTTGTGCTGGTAACAAGAACAGTAGGGGAAGTTATGTTGGTAAATTGTCATCATGTAAGGTAGTGGCAGATTTAGCACACTATCTCGCGCGCATACAAGAATAAAGTAAAAATACTAACACACGTCCTATAAACGGATAAGATGGTATAAATGTGGCACGAAGAGAGACATAAGCTAATCATTTTCCCAGTAGCACGACAAAGGTAGACACGAGAGAAATGAATCGCTACTCTGCTGAACAAAGTAAACGTTGTGTTAAAGTTTGCAAATATATTGTAATTTACGCTATGACAACATTACAATGACAGTCAAAGTACCTGTTTACTACGCTCATCACTGAGTAGGGAAAACTGTAAACTACATTAGTTTGGCGGCTTATGGCCGAGATTTTGGGCAAAGCTGAATTTACACTAGGCGCCTTTTGGCCGATGCGCCCCGCATATGCAATGTGTCCTGTAACGCACTTTACACCCTAGTTTGCTGCCCATGCCTTTTTCCTCGATGCGCCAAAGTTGAAAAACTTCTAGTACGCTGCCCGTGAGGTTTTGGAACAAAATAGACAATGAAAAAGCAGTATGATTGAGAAGAGGGGTAGAGACCTAGCTCAGTTGTTAGAGCACACGCCGCGAAAGCGTGGGTCACGGGTTCGATCTCCGGTGGTGACATGCTTTTCTATTTCTCTAGTGTTCTTTTCCAACTAAAATTTCAAATCCTTTCTTCTCGATCATACTTTCTAACTTTAATGGGCTTTGGATTGATGATGGACCGTAGCTCTTCCTTGGTCAAGTCACACGACGCAGAGAGGCTGGTCTCCAATTGCGTTGAGCTGGATGTCGATGTCCAGTGGTGGATGATTGGGAGCTAATGTTAACAGCGGAGGTCACCTAGCTCAGTCGGTAGAGCACACGCCGCGAAAGCGTGGGGCACGGGTTCGATCCCCGGTGGCGACATATTTTTCTATTTCTCTAGTGTTTTTTTCTAACTAAAAAGCAGTACGAGTTTTCAATTACGGTTGAACGGCGGCCAGGTGGAAAGGTTCATTGATTTATTGAAAGGCATTTATTTCTATTCGACACAAAAAGTGAAAAATAAAATTATGAAAAAATTCAAAGAAATTCATGGAGATGATGTCTTAATTCTGCCACATGTTAAGTTAATGCCTGATTTATGTTTGCTACTGTAGTCTGTACCCGACGATATAGGAGAAATTATGTCAGTATCAGGTAACCTAAACATGCATACATGATATCAATAGGCATTCACTTTGGGATAACTAGAGCAGTATACTGCATTTCTCGGTTACGTTGGTTGCATATTACAGATTAGGAAAAGGATATGCCAATTCTCTTTGCGTTGGTAATGTAACGTCAATTGATTTGGAAGCGATATGACACATACGCCTTCCCATGAACCCCCGACTCATCAGCTTTATCAGTTTTTTCAACGCAAATAACTGCGGTTTGATCTTGTTAAAAAAAATACTTATTTGGAAACTTATAATCTTGTAAGACGTAAGTTAACACTCCGTCCATACAAGTCGACCGAACTTTTTATAAAGTAATGCACAGTCAAAAAAAGCTTACAACAGACTTTCTCTGTTGGCACCGATGCTTCATACAGATTCACCATTTGAGCTATGACTACTCGACGCATATTGACGCACTGCCTTGTGAAGCACTGCTCGATAACGCCTCTAGTATACATTCAGCTTCACCGCTCGACTAACTGCTACAATATTTCACGAGCATAACAAATTTCAAAATCTTCCTCCACTATGGCGAGGAAGGTAGCATTAGCACGCTCAAACTATGTTTAACATACAGTGATGTGTAGTTATTGGTACACTTTTACCTCGCCGCCGTTTTTGCACTTACGTCTAATAAGCATTCGTAATAGTGCCAACAAACGTTGGACCCTTTTAGTAAACATCCAAAACATCCCGTGTATAACATAGTTATTCGCTTGCTATTTTGGCAACCTTGTTATCAACAGAATTCCGGCTTATATATTTTCAAGCTACCAAAAATCAGGCGCAGAATATGTTAAAATGTTATTGCAAACTTGAGCCGCAACATGCTAGCGTTATGCTTATAATTACCCAACATTTATATAGAAAATGCAGTCAAAACTGCCATCCAAAGCATTACATTTCTACTCCATACTATTTGTACAGAACAGTCTACGACTTTGATTACACATTCTCGTCACTTATCACAACTTTTCTACAAAATTTATATTAGATGAATATTTCATTATGGATGTGCCTCCTATAGCCAACATCCTAAAAAACCCTATCAATTCAAGTAAATTATGTCATTATTTTGCATTTATGTTCACGTTTATGTTGGTAGTTCTTTGAAAGTCCATTTAGACAGTCAGAAATAAGACTGTATTGAATATCATGATGTACAGTTATTTTCCTCACTCTTTCGATAACCATTTGGATTTCGTGATTGCCACCGCCAACAATCTTCACCTACGAGGTCGAAAAAAACAAAGAAAGCCATCAATTGACAAATGTATTAAAGCCTAACAACGTTAGTGGGAAATCGTTACAATATATTATGATACTTTCTCACGATTGAACTGAAAAACGACCAAAGGCAATGGAGAATATTCCGAACGATGATAAGGAAGTTACATACTAAAGTTACATCAATCAATTGTATACTTTCCATTATTTTCCCTTTACACCTCTCAATGAAAACCGTATAGAGTACATACAAGGTAATATATGTTTTTCCAATAATTAATCGACAGGATATGAAAAGATGGTCACAAAAATGACTCTAGAAAGGTCGAAAATAGATTACTTCTGGGCCTCAAGAAGGCCGCACCACACGCTAACGAGACTAGTGCTATACCAAATGAGCTAGGTTATCTCCGATGTTAACATACCCTATTTCTGTAGTCGCGCAATTAGCTCCCAATTATTCACTGGTGGACATCAAAATCTAGCCCCACGCAATTGAAGACCAATCTCTCTGCGCCATGTGATTTGACCAACGAAGGACTGCTATGTTGTCCAAAGCCCATTTAAAGTATCATCGAGTGGAGAGAATATGAAATATTAGCTTTGAAAAGACAATACAGAAATGGAAGGTTCGAGAAACCCGTTCGACCCCGGGTGGTCACATGTTTTTATATTTCTTTAGTTTCTTTTCAAAACTCAAAGCTCAAATTCTCTTCTCTCGGCAAAGATATAGTAATGAAGTCGCATGTTAACCCGAGACTCAAAAATACGAAAATAGTCCCAAAATGTCATAAGAGATGTGTCTATTAGGGCAGTCTTTGTTTGGGTTGTGTCCAGTCGGGGAAGTCCTCGTGTTGGGAAATGTCGTTCGCGCATGTATCCTTCAGGGCAGTACCCGTCCGGGAAAATCTCCGTCAAGGACAAGCCTGTCAAGGGAATGTCCGTTTATCGCGGAAATGTCCGTCACAGAAATTGTTCGTCAAGGAAATGTCCGTCAAGGATACGCTTGTCAAGGATATGCTCATTTAGGAGATGTCTGTTTATCGGAAACGCCCGTCACAGAAATTGTTCATCAAGGAAATGTCCGTCACGCAAATGTCCGCCAAGGAAATGTCGCTCAAGGTAAAGTGCCTCAAGGAAATGTCCGCCAAGGAAATGTCCCTCAAGGAACGGTCCCTCAAGAAAATGTGTGTCAAAGAACTGTGTCAAGGAGATCTGTGTCAAGGAAATGTGCCTCAAGGAAGTGTCTGTCAAGAAAATGTCTGTCAAGGAAATATCCATCAGATAAATGTCCGTCAGGAAGTATCCAGTGAGTGTAGTGCCCTAGAACGACTTTCATTATCTTTTACATCTTCCATCTTGTGCGTGTCCGTAAGACATACCAGTAAGCGTTTACCATTTCGGCAGGGCTCAGAACGCGGTCACCCCGAACATACAGTAAATGTGGTAGTTTCTAATGAAGGACTAAACCCTGATTTGGCATCCATTTCGGCCACCCCCCTTGTTCCTCAAGCCTTAGTGAATATGACTAGTTATAACCACACATGGTTCCGGCTGCTTCTCTTTGACAAACTGAGTTAGTAACGAAGAAATTCAATAACTA
>JAAAKM020004423.1:0-11720 GCA_010016025.2 Alatinidae sp. Z8VKAUB7J3 | reverse complement strand
GTAGTAGTAGTAGTAGTAGTAGTAGTAGTAGTAGTAGTAGTAGTAGTAGTAGTAGTGGTGGTGGTGGTGGTAGTAGTTCAAGCATAGTTGTAATAGTAGCAGTTGCACAAGTGGCTGTAAGAGGAGTACCATTGGTTATCAAAGAAAAGAAGGCTACGTCCAGAGCGAAGACTTTAAGTATCAACAATAGCATACACTGAAGTCCATATGCTACGGTGGATCCTCGATTATCCTTAACTTCATTAACCAAACGCCAAAATGTGTTCGTGGGCGGACAGCCGTTTTAATCCTCTTCCAAATAATGTTAGTGTTTTTCTGGTGCAGTAAAAGCTTTTGATCAATTTGGTCAATCCTAATACCGTCGTTTGTGCAAGCTGTTGTACTTGGTTCTCTAGCGTGTAACATTTCATGGACGGCCATATTCCGATCTTTTTACAACAGAAGATAACTCAATTCAAATGCAGTAAACAGGGTTTGTAAGGTTCTCGATGAGCTAATGTTTGTGTTTATATACCTTACAACTGCTTGTTGGGGGTAAAAATAATTTGTTTTGGAAAAATGGTGGGTGAAATTGTCACCCCGACTCTCACAAAATCGGAATATTCAAAGGCATTAATTTCATGCTGTCAGATAATCGAAGATGCACTGTATAGACTTGACAAACGTACCTCATGATACCAGACCATCCTTCCCTCAAGGTCTTTTCCAAATGGCTGAAGTCTTAATTGCTGCAAATTGTCATTCTTCACGTACTCATCATTAAGGTGCGACCGAAAATTCGGGTTTTCGTCAAACTGCATCTCGCAAAGTGACTGTATATATAAAAAGCAGCTTTAGATGTTTTTACAATACTTCAGGGCACACAGTAAGGAGAAACGAAGATTATTTATACGTTAGCATAATTTCCATGCGCTTCCTGAAGAAATTTAATCAACTGTGAGAGGCTTAACAAAATTCTAGAACGGGCTCAAAACGAAGTCCCTTTGTTTCACGGACACAACCAGTCGGGTATCAACTACTTCCAAGATCTATATGTCAAAAACAAAACTTAAAAGGATTCCTATCGACTACAGTTGTTCGAGTTTGAATAGATTTCTTTGGAGGCAAAACCATGTAGACAGGAAATCCTGGACCACCTATATGACCTCCACATGACAATTAACATCTAGCGTACATACATTTGAGCAGTAAGAGAAATCTCTTGAGAGAATTTTATGGTAAGTTAAACAAAAAGAATAGTCTGATCCTGGTAACACCTGATTTAGGCAGCTATACAGGAGCAGCTTTTACCTTGTAGAGGTCTCGTTGAAAAGTACTATGTTCTCCGTACAAATACCTTGAAAATCAGACACCTGCACTTATATCATAGTAATTTATAACAGCAGCAATACCCACGTGTGAGAGCATGTAGTATGTGTATACTTCTACCTAGGTACGGCAGTTATCCTTTTTAAACGCTGGTTTATTGTTATAAACAAAACTAGTGCATTGCAAACCCGATTAATTCCATGTTTTCCGTAGTCTTGATCATATTGTACCCTTCCTACAATACTATAATTTCAAGTCAGTTAATATAGTCTTCACATGCGTGGAGACTGATTACAAATTTGCCTTTTGGAACATTAATATAATACGTATACTAAACAGCTTTAGCACCCTCTTAAACAATTTCAATTATCTTATTTCTTGCTACTACAAGAAGGGTCTTGTTAAGTCAACCGTGTGCTGTAATTTGTATATTTGCTTTAGCTATCTTTATTTTCATCTGGAAATTTAAAAGGTCAGTTAATTATGTCTTCGTAATGCTTACCCGCTGTGGCTTTCAGAAAATTGTATTCGTTTATTTCTTATTACGATGCGTACGTCCACGCCAGGTTATAGTACCGCAAGTTAATTTTATACTTTTCGTTATGATTCACCAGTTTATAGAATCGCAAGTTAATTTTATACTTTTCGTCACCATTCACAGGCTATGGTTCCCTTCGCCTGTTAAAGAAGTGCTTCTCAAGCTCTAAAAGTCCCATGGTGCTGTCAAAGTACTCCCTGCGTCAACAAGAATTGAGTATCGTCTCTCTACGTCGATTCTACACACAGAAGCGTGCAATAATTGTCAATAAAGACTCCTAACATGGTTCAATCCGATTCAATCAAGTGTCGTACAAGTTTTATGCGTGGACGACCATTACGAGCAACGTATCTACGTCCTCTGCAACTCTAATTTGTGTTGATAATAAAATAATATAAACATTGTCAAAAAAATAGGGAGTGAAGAATTTATTCATTCCTTTGTTTCTTTCGGGGTTTTCAAGCACGAAAGACTATGGAACACCCTAACCACTTAGTGTTGAACAGTTTTCTAATTGAATCATAACTGCAAAAATTACATTTAAAATGAAGATCTCTGATTAGCGATTAGAATATACTTTCATCCCGTTAGTACCCTTTGCCTAATTTTAGCCCCTTTACAATCTCATATATCTCCAATGGGGTCTAGGGACCACCAATGCGAAACACAACAGGACTACTTCTCCTACGTTAGTGTTTGATACATTTTAAACCTTGCCATCGCATCTCAAGCTTTTCACTTTTTAAAGACAGAGATTCTCGGTTGCTGAGCTCGAATGTTGATTGAAAATTTTAGTGTATAAGCCCATTATTACAAGTGAATGCCTGGGAATATCTGCCATTAATGGCAACATACTTGCGACAATACATCCGCGAAGTGTATTGGAACGCTTGAGATCAAAATAACAGAAAAAGTCACTTAGTGTCTTTAAGAAGTGCCATCCACAAACTTCAGCAGCCAGCTGCCGACTCAGAAAACGTTACTGATTAACAATCTTAAGAAGCTGCTTTTGAATATTTGCTTGTCCCGTCTTAATGATCACCACTTTCCTACATGCCCTTTGTTTATATGCTAATATATAATATGGTGTTGCGTTTATGATATTTTTCACTTCCCTTAAATTATATATTATTTCCATCCCTTTATTTAATCAAAGTTTCATTTCTGAAAATGCAAACAATAAACTTTGACGAAACGAAACAATGAAAAAATACCCAAATAATATTAGAAACTCTGAGCCAAGCTGTTGTTTACATGAGCAAATAAATTCTTCCTCCTGGCATTCCGATTTCATAATTCTGGTAGTTAGTTTGTTGGTTGGTTATCTAGTTCAGTTAATCGTTAGCTTGTTAGTTGGTTCGTTCGTGATTTGTTCATTTAATAATTAACTAGCTGGTCAGCCACTCTCTTAGTTCTGCGTTGCCTATAAAGTTTGCAAGTTGCACGATAAACAAAGCAAAGGAATCCAGCACGACTGGCTAATAGACCGTTGGTACTTATTTTATTCTAAACATAGTTAGAAGGGCTAATAGTGATTTTTAATCATGTAAATAAACGGGCCAAAATAAAGCAATGCCTACTTCACTTATAACCAAGGCCTAGTCATCCACACTCTATGAAAAATAAGTAACATTAAAGAAAACACATTGATAACGATATCTTTCTTTATAGCAATATATCAAAGACTTTTTCAAATGATCTCAATTCAGAAAATAGAGGTCGTATTCAACAAAACATCCACAGCTTTATATCCTGGAGTTTTTCATCAGTTCATCTGTTAAAATTCAAAATGATGACATGTTAAGTGACGGCTTCTGGTCTATTCCGATGTACCTTCCGTACCTCTGTCTTACCTTAAGTAGTAATAACTTTTCCGCTTTGGTCAACACATGGTAGCCAAACTGCTCCAAATCCCATGCAAGTTTCAGGTCTAAAGCTTTGGCCAGCTACAATCAAACGAAATGGATACTACTGACTTCTAATGCTTTTAATCAACATAAAATCATTACAGACAGGAGATTAATTTAACTCCTTTACCAAACCTCCTATCAAAAGTTAATGCATCCCATAGTTTCCTGATTCCTAACGCTATGTTGTACTCAATAACGTTATTTAGTAATGAAAACCATTGGTTAAAATTTTAAACTAACCCTGAAACGTTTAGTATTCAATAACTGCAAAATAAAGAAGTGGCAAATAGAACTTATAGCCCCAATGAGTGCTACAAGAACATCACAAGAAGGAAGAGGATTCCAACACTGTGTTATATAATATCAGAAGCAGTTAATAGCATAAAAATGTCTACAGAGGTGCCTTCAAAATTCAACTGCAGCTTAATGAAGGGATGAAGGGTAATTTCTAATGTTTTTTTCAGTGGAACAGTGGAACTGGATCAATCAGTTTATAAGGTCACTCATTAAAATAGTGTAATAAGATTCAATGAAGCAGCATTCCCACAATAAAAAAGGGGTTAATGGTTACTGAAAAGAGGTTATTTCAAATTTAGAGACATTATTTTCAATCCAGTCAAAGACACCCAGGTACTACCTGAGACCACAGGGTTAAGTGTACCTGTATTACTCCACGCAGGGCCTAAATGTATTCATGAATGGTGAATAATTATCTGAGGTTAATAAAGAGCGGGAAAATGGTTGAGCAATGACGAGGATCTTAATCTTCCACTCCTCTCTTTCCGACTTGAATTTCAGACAAGAGTAGTCTCTTATGGAATCCATGGACGCACCATTTAGTGACAAGGGACTTGCTCACTCACCAACAAGAACATTGATTGGCGAAGACATGAAAATGTGTGCCATTTCAAAACT
This sequence comes from Alatinidae sp. Z8VKAUB7J3, assembly GCA_010016025.2. Taxonomy (NCBI): domain Eukaryota; kingdom Metazoa; phylum Cnidaria; class Cubozoa; order Carybdeida; family Alatinidae; species Alatinidae sp. Z8VKAUB7J3. The sequence continues at coordinate 7,049 of JAAAKM020004423.1, read as the reverse complement.
ATTTCTTTAAAAATTGCATACTGTAGTTGAATTTGTAAATCAATGATCATCAACACTTAAATGAAATCTTAATTAAGAAGTATATGGAGGGCTTTGTTAGATGTTGCTGATTGAATATTAAGAGCTAGTACTAAAAATGCAGATTCATCATTTGTTAATGATACGTATTTGTTGCATTCATTAGTTTTAGCTTGTGAATGCATAATTAGCAATGTTAACAAGGCAGCAACCTAGGCGAGTTAAGCAAAAGTACGACATTGTCTGTCATAATGTCGTCAGACTTGATTATTTTAAACAATTTGCCCAAAACTAAGATCTTGCCTTGAATAAATTCAAGTAACTTAATCTCTTAATATCTGGCAAATGCACCACTCTAGCAGTGGCAATATCCATATCCAATAACTTTACACACATCTACATGACTTATTGATTGTATTTAACTTTGCAGTGTTTAAATTTAATAATAGGTAAAAAAAATAATTTCCTTGCTTCATTTATTTCTTTTTCGGTTTAACTCAAAATATTGGTGCAGTAGAAAATGCTTGGAATCCATTAATCCTCATTAATTAGCTTTCCTAAAGAGGCACTGGTCCAAACCAAATTATCTGGTTATATTTATGATGGTCTTGCAATTGTTTTTAAACTAATTGTACACTAAGCAATGAAACCTTCTACTCATGCTACCTTCTGCAAATGAGTCTACCTCTAAGTTACAGAATTCAACTAGACAGGACCACCCAAAACCTACCTTTATAAGTGTCCTCTCCAGTCTCTCACTGGAGACTTGACTTAAACAGCTGATACTTTTATCACATGACTTAGACAACCTTCTTAACAGTTTCAAGTGTAACTTTTCAAGAAGGCCTTGTTTCCCTACAATGCAAAGAAACAGATTGCACAATTTAAAACAAGGTCTGGTGATTCATGATGACTTAGAGGAGAGTCACAGAATACCATATTACTTTGTACCTTTTTGTGACGTATATGATCCTTTTAAAACGAACTCCTACATTATGTATTTGGTTTCCTAATAACAAAACAGAGTACATGAATGACACAAAAAAGCAAAGCTATTTAACATTTACTCTCAGATGATTATAGCTTCGGGCCAATTATTTCTTGAGATTTATGGGCTGTCCTGTAAGAATTTCGACTAGCACTTATTTCTTTCACTATATACATAGACCTATATACATATATAAGGAGTTACAATGATACTAAAAACATCTGTAAATATGTAATACTACCAGGAGGTTACTCAATCATGTTTACTAAAATAAAAGTGAGCATGAATAGATAAACTCTAGCATACCTTAATATGCAAAATTAATGTTGAACATTAATTAACGTTTTTGCAATTAAAAAACGTTAATTAAATCAATGTTAATTGATGGTTAATTGTTAATTTTTGAAACATTAATTTCAACGTAGTGCTAATATTTGAAACATTGATTTGTGCCAATCCTTTCTAAAAAAAATGCCCCCCTGCAATACTTTTCTTGGCGGCAATATGTTGAAATATCAAAAAGAAACTTTCACTATTTTGTAGCATCTATTTTGTTCATACATTTGAGCTTTTTTGTTTTACAAGTATACCGTGATATCAAAGTATTGTGTGACTTGCTATTCACAGGATTGGAGGTATATGAAATTTGGAAAAAGATGACAATTAGGGATAAAAGTCGAACTGCGCCAGTTTAAACTTTTTCCTTTATAATTTGAAAACAACTATCAGGGGAGAAAGTACATTGAAGACTAGTACCTGATAAAACCATGGTGCGTTAGAACAGAATCTAAGATCTCCAACTTGATGGTTTTATTTTTTGTTTACCTTTTAAACTTTTCTAAGTGAATGTTCGGTTGCATAGCCCTTTAAGCCACTTTTAGGTAAGCATTACATAAATTTTAGGGAAATAGAAAACACTAAGGCAAAAATGTCTTTTTAAAGCACTTGCTTTTAGTTATTCATTAACACATGCATTAATTAATGATGGCACTAATTATTGTTTGATCGTTTGAAAAAAATGAAAGCTGCATCAATTTGTGTACACCTTAATTGTGTATTAAGGTATTTAAGGATGTTTAGTTCAATTGTGCTACATGGGTCATCTTAAATACTGACTATAAGATAAGGTAAAATTACAATGTCTGCTGAGAATATAAATATATATAAATATAATGAGCTTTACCACAACAGCTTAAAATTTTTGGGAGCTGCGAGGATTTGAGCCAAGGACCTCATGATATGTTAACTAACACCTTAACAATAAGACCATCTAGTGCAAAGTTACAGTGAAGATTTTTCATATCAATCTTTTGTGGTTTCTTGTCCACTCAATGGGTACTGGAAAAATAATTAATAAATATTTATTGTGTTTTAACTTTGAGCCTCCATCACTGCCACACTGTCTCTATATATACATCAATGCATTACTGTTGAATGAGCAATGCATTACTGTTGAATGTGCAATGCATTACTGTTGAATGAGCAATGCATTACTGTTGAATGAGCAATGCATTTGTTTTCAAGACCATTCCTGGACAGGCTTTAAAATTCCATTGAAGCCTTTTGCCATGCAACACAAATAGAGCAGAAGAACACACCATTTTCAAAGTATAAATGTGAACATGTAGGATATGCGATTGTGACTTCGTAATGGGCAATTCCATGGTGAAGTGAACATTTTTGGGAGAAAATGAAAGTTGTTCTTTGCAGGGCTCGATATAAGCCCTGATTCTTCAGGAGTCACATTGAAGTCATATTTCTTGTTGCAATATCCACTGTTTTCTTTTGGCAGAATGGACCTGTATAGAGACAAGAAAGTTGCAGTGGACTTCTTGGTAGGTGTGGGTTTCTCCACTCTAGTGAAGAAACTACACAGTGACAACTGTTCTTTTGTTCCTTTCTCCCTAACCACTAAGCCACTCACTTTTTACTTGTTGGATTCCTGCATGATGCAAATGATGACTTCACCTCCTCAAACAACACAACTGTATTCAATTCTGTGAATGAAGTTTTGTCCGTAGACCACAGGGATTACATTATTTTAAAACGTCTTCCTGGGCAGAGATTTTAAAACAGCTCTGTCTTTGAACAAGGAAAGGGAAGTTGTGTTCTCAGCATGATGTGAAAGAAGCACTAGACAGTGAAGTGGGACTTGGTGTCTGGTTTTGTGGAATTCAGTAGAGAAGTTTTGTTTGTATGATGTCACACAAATCAGAGGATACATTGGAGCATCTTTAATTCTTTGTAAAAAAATCACCTGAATGTGAAATTTTAAGCTGTCATTTGTACCATGTCAATGAAATGTGGATGGTCCAATCACCACTTTGGGCAGTATTTGGTCGCTGAAGGCAAATTAATTTCAAGCGTTGTACAGCAACAAATATAATTATGTTATACATTATAGTAATTATCATCAAGAAGAGAGGATTTGAAATGTTAGTTTTGAGTAGAACACTAGATGTCCACTGGTGGATGATTGGGAGCTAATGTGGCGACTAGAGAAATTAAAAGTGTGTTAACAGCAGAGGTCACCTAGCTCAGTTGGTAGAGCGCACGCCGCGAAAGCGTGGGTCACGGGTTTGAACCCCGGTGGTGACATACTTTTCTATATCTCTAGTGTTCTACTCAAAACTAAAATTATAGTAATTATAATATATACTTTCCAGCACTATTCCATAATGGCACATTAAGTTTGCCCCTACACTTCCATCAGCCCCCCCTCCCCCCCAAGTATCCAGCTAATATTCAAATATTGTTTGGCTTTCCTTCATAACTGGGCAAAGAGGATCTTTGCATGGATCGGATAAAAACTTCGATTCATGTCCTCTTGCAGCTCAAGATGATTTCAGTTTGCATAAGCACTGTGCAAGCCAGCATCCCCTAAAGCAGTGTTTTTCAATGGGGAGCTACGGTCAACAGATACAATGGATTTTATACGATGGTGTTTAAAGGGGGTAAATTTGAGATGAGGAATACTTAGGGGTCCAAGTTACAGCTACGAGGTCCAGTGTCTAATAGCATGTTTCATTGCTTTTCTATTAATAAATATTGTTTCGTTTTTCTCCCACATTGCTCATAAATTTCATTTTACACCTGGCAAGCATGTAAGGACTCCTTATTGATTGCTTATATCATAGTATATCAATGAAGAGAAAGGACGCTGAATTCCTATAGATCCAGGAGGGAACTTACACATTTTGCTACCCAAAGGGCATAATAGAGAGAGGCAGAGAGCCCTGTCCCAAAGAATCCATCTCCTCTTATGGTTTGAGCTTTGCAGTGGATGATCAGAAAACCTTGCAAAATCTCTCTCACGTTAGCTTGTACTTTTACAACACAGTATATAATAACACTTGTACATAATGGCATCCTGGACAAAGACTTCAATTTTCAGTAGCATTGTGGTTCACATATATATTGCATGTGGCTTGATTTTTTAAAGATGAAATGATGGTTTTATGGGTTGTCTCTGTTGATGCAACTTTGTCACTGAATTTGGCCACTGGTAGAGTTATTGGACATAAATTACATTTAATATCACATTTCTGCCATTGACAGAATGTTGCTTTGTTATTGGCATGCTCAGTAAACACATCAGTATATAAGATACCCTCTAAGGCATCTGTATTAGAGCAACTGCCACAATTATAAAGTATGCAGTTATAAGACTTATAAGGTGTCTTGAATAGCTCTCATGTATGAAAGAACCTTTAAATTTTGGTGGTACTCACAAATGTAGGCTTAATGTCTAAACATAATACACTCTTTCATAAGCTATTCTAGTAGTGTAGTAAACTCTCAGTATGAAATGAGAAGAAAATGGCCAACAGTTGTGACTACCAAGAAGATAATGGTATATCTCTGAGTGGCATTTCTCTGCAACATTGTAAAGGTAAAAGCCCTAGTAATGGATAGGGTTTTATTTAATGTAAAATGACGTGTGACACAAGCATGTTTACAGTCACTTACAAATCAAATTGATTCTCAAAAAAAAAATTACAAATGATGCATTGGTACACTAATAAAGTAGTATATATCACATTCTTTACCCACGTTACACTGCCTCTTTTCAATCAAGTTCACGCCATGCAAACTATGCTACAATTCCTGGAACTACAAATCATCACAGTTTTTATCATAATGATGTGGAAATGAAAGGTGTTTTGTTCATTGCTGCAGTTACCATTGTGACTCTATTACAAGGATGTGCCAGGAATGAAACAGCTATGCATGCAACAGAGAAATTACAATAACATCTAACATCATTTTCTTGTAAAAGAAGAATCATAAATTTAACAACACACTACTATAATGAACCCTATATCTCAACTATTAACTTTTTTTTCATTTTTTGCTTGTTTGGAAACTAATTTTCTCCACTGTTTTAGTACTAACAGTGTGCTAATATTCACAATATTAGAATGTATGGTTACAGAGTTTGTTAAGGGATCCAAAGTTGGCATGCCCCAAAGCAGAATGAAATGAAACAGAGTTAAGAATTTTATGGATCAGTTTCCATTATAGTGAGACTCAACTCTTCTGTCCCTTGTCAAAAATCCTTCTATGAACAAGTCAAAATAATCTTGAAATAGCAATCAATCCTTGACTTGATGGTCCAATGGTAACTTTGCATCTGATAATATGTCATATGGGACATGTAGTACAGGACACACCTGTCATTATATCATTCTGGAAATGTCTCACACATATATGATCTTTTACAATCATCTTCATGTGCATGGAAATAATACATCACAGCACACAATGTATTCCTTTTAAAATGGAGAGAGCATTTAGGACCAATACCTATATACTTTTCATCTTATTTTGACATTTTTATGAATGATTTATTGGCTGGCAGCATTTGCAAAATCTAAAGAAGATTGTACAACCATATTATCATCATCCTTACACATAGTCTCATTACAAAGCAAGCATTTTGCTCTACCACAAATTGCCATCAGCCACCCCTTTCTCATAACTTACGTAAAGTACCTCCAACTAAAGGAATGCCACTGTTTCCTTCTTGCCTGAAGAAGCTGAATGATGAAACGATTCTTGAATTCTGGATATAGCCCATCTGACCTGACTACATCTTTTAAAATTGCCTGAGTCTCACTTTGGTTATACAAGCAGTCCAAAAAACACTGCTACTACTTCTATCCCTATATCCTTTGAGTCAGAACCGGAGGATGTGCCACTTTGATTGGTAGGCAATTGCTGTAGAGAATAACATCACACTTTTGTGACACCACAGAGAACTTTGAATCTCATCTTTGAACTGACACAAATAGTAAATGGTTCAGTTGATTTTAGTTCATCTGCTTGCAAATTTTCTAGATGTATATAATTGAAAGAGTTTACTCTGAATTCCATTGATGTTAATGTGTTTCAATACACTTTGTCATTCACTTTTAATATGCTCAGTCAACTCACCTACACAGGCGTGGTTATTTATGAATTGTATCTTTCTTATGTTATCTTGATTTGCTGTATAGACTAATGTCTTCCATATAACTATTCCAGTTGACTATGCAATTTCTGAGCTTTTGAATAGTACTGCCACATAATTTGTCAACATAGAGCAACAATTAACTGCAGCTTTGAGAAGGTTAGGGGCAGGGCAGCCATCCTAGAAAAAAATCCTGCTTCAAAAACTATTGCAAGTCTTCTAACTCTATTTGAACCAGGCGGTGATAGTGGCCATGAGTGTGCTAGTGACGCGACGTCTCCAGCTTGGCTTCTTCTCAAGTGCAAGAAGCAGGGTAGGGCCTATGGGGCGAATCCTTAAGCATCTGAAAAATCTGAGAGTGGCTACTTGAAATATGGACACTTTAAAGAAAAGGAGTAGTGAAGTGGTCGAGACATTAACTAGCAGAAATGTAAATATTTGTGCTATTAGAGAGCATCGATGAGCTGGTGGTTTAATGGCTAACCAGGTCTGCTTTCTGAAAGGAAAAGCTCCTATTACAAGTTTTTTTGGAGCAGAAATGGAGAAGGACAAGGTGGCACTTGTATAATGTTAGGTGAGGACTGGATAGAC